>CM061065.1:206883408-207162284 GCA_030762895.1 Sophora flavescens | reverse complement strand
TCCTCCTAACAGGCTCTCCATGTATATTAGCTTCAGTAGTAGTGATTGGCCCTCGGTACGTCGCCGTAGTCGCATTCGCGTCCATCCTCCAATTCCCAATCCTGTCGGCCTCGTCAAAAGTCTATGTCCGTGTGACCTCAGGAACAAGAGGGACAAGAGGGTCCATCTAAAGCATACGCATACCCGGTACGAGGAAAATAAAAGAACATACAGACATGCAAGAGTGAGATACCGTCATAAGATATATCCCACAACAACCATATACATGATACATGCAACACGAAATCAGATCAACAGTTAAAGCATGCATAATCATCATAATATAACAGTGTTATATCAAGGGGTCCTCAAGCCCGTACAATCAGTTTTCGAAAATGTGCACGACACTTCAATATCAGGCTCTATCATAATCTCATGAGATCACAACACCATGTTATCACCTGGGAGAAGATAGAGTTGGTCAAGCTCCCTTGCCACCGGGCTGTTGCCATCGCATCCTGATGCACCAGGCCTCTTGGTCGGACAACGCCACATGCCCTTAACGAAACAGCTAGCAATGTGGTCGACTCTCAAATACCCCATGGGTATCCTCGATAAGCAAAGGCACGTCTGCCAGGGAAATGCATATGAATAAAAACTTTCCTTTTAAGGTTTTTCTTTGTGTAAATATTTCACTTGTCAAAGCTCAAAGCTAATGACTTAACATTATTTCCCCATCACTTGAAAACTTAGAAACATAGGACACACAGTCAGAATGCTCAATCCCAACACCTAGACCGTGGCCGCGATCAAGGTTTGTGGTAATGGAAATCAATATACTTTTAGTCATGTTTTACTTATCATGCTAAGGACAATAGCCCACAACAACGGAAATCGAAACGAACTGTCCTCGATTCCGCGGGTGGACTTGAAGTCCATAACATTACGAATAGGACTTTACGGTCCCAATTAACACCGATCCAAGATCACGTGCTAAGCATGGAAAACTAGAGGCGGCGTCTCACGTCTAGATTCCTATTCTTTTAGTACTTATCTTTCATTTGACGAAAACAGTTTTGAAACGAAAGCCTCGATAACCTATCTTGGCTATCGGAAAGTTTCGAAATCATTTGGGAGAAACCCTTTTCTTTTGAAAATCCTTTATAAAACGTTTTTGAAACACTTTTAACTTTGAAAATCCCCAATAGGATATTGTAAAATATTTTCGAAAGTTTTCACTTAAAACACATAGTTCCAAAAGGGTTTTTCTCTTGCATTCTAGAAATCACTAAAACTATATTGTCACATAAAACAAGTACTTTTAAACATTCAAGCTTTTTGGAAAAGAACACCCATCCTTTCATCTTCAAAGCTTATTAAGGTTTTTAATCCTTATTAATGATTGAGCACAGACACACGTCCGGCTTAGCAAACTTCAAACAACAACAGCAGTATGTACACACATATATATTCACAGTTCAATGCCAATATCACAGTTCATCACAGTTATACAACTCAACATATATAACGATACAGTTCAACTTCATATAATAGTATAACATTTCAGATAATCCAGTAACTCAATAACAGTCAAGTAAACAATTAATCAAATACACACATGCATACAGTTATTGAATATCTTTCGGAAATCCCCTCTTACCTCAAAAGACGATAAGGGTTCCGACTACGAAAACTAAGGATCACGAACGTCCGCGCGTAACGAATCTAAGGTTACACACATGAAACCACAGGTTAGATTTTTAATCAAAGAACACTAGCCACAAGGCATAGGGTCGTTTTTCAACAATGGTTTTGGATTAAGGTTTCCAAAAATCATGCAACTTATGGATTTATGATCCTTAAGTGCTAGGAGTTCTTAAACACCAAAAGTTTAACAAGTTTGAATCAAGAATCCCACTAAGTCATCAACTTAGGGTTTCGGTTTTCATCCTCTAAAATAGGTTAGGATGTTCTAAATTTTCCAATCTCTTTAGGTTAGCATCCATACCTAGTAAGGAGCCTAAAACCTTGATCATTTTGGAAAAATGAAAAAAATCAAATACCCTAGGCCACAAACACTACCATTCGCCCTTGAGTAAAAATGAGGGTTAGAGGTTTTCAAACTTTCCAATCTCTTGGATCTAGCATCCTTATACATCAAGGAGCCCAAATCCATGATCACTTTGGAAAAACCTCAAAGTACATATAACAAAACACTTAGAGTTTTCACTTTTTCATGAAAATACATAAAAGTTTCTAAACTTTTCCAATCACTTAAACCTAGCATCCTTATGTACATAGGAGCTCTTGGTCATGATCATGTTGGAATAACACTCAAACACAAGCTTAACCAAGCAAAGATGAAACAAAACTCATATGGCACAATAGACATAGATTCTGTCCAGTACAGAAAATGGTGTTCGAGATTTTTGTTTTCCACAAGATTTTAGTATGTTGTAGAAGAAGTAAAAATAAGGATATAGAAATTGGTTTCACCTCAATCGGAGTTTTCTACAATTTTTGAGAATTTTTTGAAGTTTAAAAGCATATTATGAACTCAAAACATCAACTATGAAAATAAAGCCAAAACTTGAAAAACAAATGGTATAGGGACATTACCCTTACCAATATGAACAACTTTGATGAAGAACACAACTTGAAAAACTTAGTCAAAATGGTACCTTTAGTTGTGTGAAGAAGAAGATGAATAGTTGTAAAAAAGTGTTTTTGTGAAAGGAAGCAAAAGTGTGAAATGGTTACACTTTGAAACTTAAATAGAAGAAGTAAAAGAGAGGGGGAGGGCGTCAGTTTTGGGGCAGATTGGAGGGGAGAGAAGAGCTTGACTTGGTTGAGAAGAAGGGAGGTATGGTGTAGGTAAGGTGTGTGTAAGAAAGTATGGTGATTTGACTTGATTGGTGTAAGGAAGGTATGGCCATGGACATGCCTATGTCATAGCCTTCACATCAGTCAATCTACTCCATTTTTGGTCTGCTCCAACATGCATCAGATGAATTTCCCGACGATTCGCCTGGGTAATACTCGGAAATTCGGCCCCGAACAAGATTTCTCAAAACACTCCAAACCCACACAAAACATAAAAAAAACACTAATCGTCTCGTTCACGAGTCAATATTAGGTCTCTAGCTCGAGAACTCGATCTTGGCTTTGAAAACCCAGGCAGGCTTTCAATCTCGAATTTTATACCGAAAATTTTACTGTGACTTCATACAGTAAAATAACACAAGAAAATGATTTTGTTTAAAATAAAATCATCCTTTGGATTTTATCACAATTAAATACATTAAAGCATGCATTTACTAATAATTAAGCACACGAAAAACAGGGTGTTACACATTTAGACGCCAGAATCCTCCACAATTTCATGGAGATGTGGATCCTGTTAAGGCTGACTTATGGATTCAGGAAGTGGAGAAGATTTTTGAATTGATCAATAGTCCAGAAGGAGTGAAGGTACAGTATGCTACCCATTTGCTGTTAGGGGATGCTGAATATTGGTGGAGAGGTACTAAGCAACTATTAGAAGTAGAAAATCAGGTGATTACTTGGGAGATATTTAAAAACATGTTTCTGAATAAGTATTTTCCACAAAGCGCTCGAGCAGAGAAGGAGCAGGAATTTTTACGTTTATCTCAAAGGGATTTAACTGTAGGAGAGTATGCAGCTAAATTTGAGTCATTAGCCAAATACTTTCGCTTTTTTCAAAACAATCCGGATGAATATTGGAAGTGTGAACGTTTTGAAGCAGGATTACGGTTCGAGATTAAGGAATCTGTACTTCCGTTGGAAATCAGGAATTTTCAATCTTTGGTTGAGAAATGTAGAAAGATAGAGCAAATGAGGAAGGGAAGAGATAACAGAGGTTATGCGGGAGGACCATCAAAATCCAAAGGTCAATACCAGAACCAGAAAGGGAAGCAGGTCCAGAGTAAACCGTATTATCGAGCACCAGGAAATAATCGTTATCAACAACCTTATTATCCAGTAGCTACTGCATCAAGTGGTGGAGGCCAGAAGAATCAAAATCAAAACACAATTAGGAAATGTTACAAGTGTGGAGACCCAAATCATATGGCGAATAATTGTCCATTGAAAGCAAACAGGTGTTTCAATTGTGGTCAGGTGGGACATATGGCTAGAGACTGTGGTAAACCAAAGACTACACCAGTTGTCAATCTTGTCAAAGACCAATAAACCGATAGCTAAGGGGAGAGTTTACACCATGAGTGGTGCTGAGGCTTCTGATTCTGACGATCTCATACAAGGTAGTTGCGACATAACTGGTAATCTCTTAACTGTACTTTTTGATTCGGGAGCGACGCATTCCTTTATTTCGATGGATGTTGTGAAACATTTGAAATTGCCTATTTCTTCTTTGTCCTATGACTTGATTGTTTCAACTCCAACTGCTAAGCTAGTTGTTGTGAATTCTATATGTCTGAACTGTCCTATTGTTATTCAGGATAGACATTTTCTTTTTGATTTGATATGCCTGCCTTTAATACAGTTAGATGTAATTTTAGGCATGGATTGGTTATCTTCCAACCATATTATGTTAGATTGTGCAAATAAGACTCTAGTTTTTCCTGATCCTGAGATTTCTGGAATTTTATCTACCAACCATATAAGAACTTTTTCGAGAGAAAGAGGTCAGGGATACATGCTTTTAACTATCTTAGAAGTCGAGAGGGAGATCGATTTGAGTACTCTGCCTATTGTGAGAGAATTTCCGGATGTGTTTCCTAATGATGTCCCTGGATTGCCGCCAGTAAGAGAAATTGAATTCTCCATTGATTTGATACCAAGAACAGGGCCGATTTCTATTTCTCCGTATAGGATGGCGCCTACAGAGCTTGTTGAATTGAAAACTCAACTAGAGGATTTTTTGTCAAAACAATTCATTCGACCAAGTGTTTCTCCGTGGGGAGCACCAGTTCTGTTAGTAAGAAAGAAGGACGGAGGTTCGAGACTTTGTGTGGATTTTCGACAACTAAATAAAGTGACGATTAAGAATAAGTATCCGTTACCGCGTATAGATGATCTGATGGATCAATTGCGAGGAGCTGTTGTCTTCTCAAAGATTGACTTGAGGACAGGATATCATCAGATTAGAGTAAAAAGTGAAGATATTCCAAAAACTGCGTTCAGAACTCGTTACGGACATTATGAATATCTCGTAATGCCCTTCGGAGTAACCAATGCACCAGCCGTTTTCATGGACTATATGAACCGGATTTTTCGTCCGTTTCTTGATAAGTTTGTTGTGGTGTTCATTGATGACATTCTTATTTACTCTAAGAGTAATGAGGAACATAAAGAACATTTGCAACAAGTTTTACAGATTTTGCGTGAGAAAGTTCTGTATGCGAAATTGTCTAAGTGTGAATTTTGGCTTAAGGAAGTGAAATTTTTAGGACATGTGATTACCGAGGAAGGCATTGTTGTCGATCCTGCAAAAGTGGAAGCGGTACTTTCTTGGGAAAGACCAAAGACAGTAACGGAGATCAGAAGTTTTGTGGGTTTAGCCGGTTACTATAGAAGATTTATTGAAGGATTTTCCAAGATAGTTGCGCCGTTGACTTTGCTTACGAGAAAAGATCAACCTTTTGTGTGGGAAGACAAATGTGAAGAAAGTTTTCGAAAGATCAAGGAACAATTGACAACTTCACCGGTTTAATATCTTGCTGAACCAAATGAACCTTACGAAGTGTATTGTGATGCTTCTTATCAAGGCTTAGGATGTGTGTTGATGCAACATAGGAAAGTTGTAGCTTACACATCACGTCAATTGAAGACACATGAAAGAAATTATCCGACGCGTGATCTGGAGTTGGCTGCAGTAGTTTTTGCACTAAAGATCTGGAGGCATTATTTGTGCGGAGCAATATTCGATGTCTTCGATGACCACAAAAGTTTAAAGTATCTGTTTGATCGAAAGGAGCTCAACATGAGACAAAGACGTTGGATGGAATTTTTAAAAGATTATGATTTCAAATTGCGGTATCATCCTGGAAAGGCTAATGTCGTAGGCGACGCACTTAGCGAAAAGCCATTCATATCTCAGTTATGATGGTAAGGGAATTGAAATTAATAGAAGAGTTCCGTGATCTCAATTTGATTATGGAATTTGATAAAGAGAAAATCAGTGTGGGAATGATCAAAATTTCTAGTGGATTAATGGAAGAAATCCGAGAACGACAAACTTCGGATGTCTATCTTCAAGAAAAGAGGGAATTGATGAAACAAGGAAAGGTTGCAGAATTTAGTTTGGGATCAGATCATATCATAAGGTGCAATGGACGAATATGTGTACCTGATAATCCTGAGATGAGAAAGATGATTTTAGATGAATCTCATAAGAGTAAGTTAAGTATTCATCCTGGATCGAAGAAGATGTATCAAGATTTGAAACAAAGATTTTGGTGGCCAGGCATGAAAAAGCAAGTAGCAGAATACGTTGCATCTTGTCTGACGTGTCAAAAGGCAAATGTGGAACATCAAAGGCCAGGAGGTATGCTTATATCATTAGATATACCAGAATGGAAGTGGGACAGTATATCAATGGATTTTGTGGTCAGTTTACCACGAACTTCTAAAGGCTTTGATTCAATTTGGGTAATTGTTGACAGGCTAACGAAATCAGCACATTTCTTACCTGTTAAGATAAATTATACAGTAGAGAAATTGACGGATATCTATATAAAGGAAGTAATCAGATTACATGGGATACCATCAAGTATTGTGTCAGATAGAGATCCAAAGTTTACTTCACGTTTTTGGGGAAGTTTGCATCGAGCCTTAGGAGCTAAGTTAAGGTTAAGTTCAGCTTATCATCCTCAAACTGATGGACAAACGGAAAGAACGATTCAATCATTAGAAGATTTGCTGAGAGCATGTGTTTTAGATCATCGAGGAAGTTGGGATGATTTGTTACCACTGATTGAATTCACATATAACAACATTTTTCATTCAAGTATAGGGATGGCACCCTATGAGGCTTTGTACGGAAGGAAATGCCAAACACCTTTGTGTTGGTATCAAGACGGAGAGAGTATGATGTTAGGGCCTGAAATCGTACAGCAGACGACAGAAAAAGTAAAACAAATCCGTGAAAGGATGAAAACAGCACAAAGTAGACAGAAGAGTTATTCAGATCAAAGAAGACGACTTCTCGAGTTTGAAGAAGGTGAACATGTATTTCTGAGAGTCACACCAACGATTGGGGTAGGTAGGGTTATGAAATCCAGAAAACTCACTCCTAAATTCATTGGACCATACCAAATTCTTCGTTGTGTTGGTCCAGTAGCCTATAAAATTTCTTTGCCGCCTTTTCTTTCAAATATTCATGATGTGTTCCATGTTTCACAACTAAGGAAGTATATTCCTGATCCATCACATATAATCGAACCCGATGAAGTACAATTAAAAGAAAACTTGTCTTATGAGACTTCACCCATGTGAATCGAAGATAAGATGATTAAGCGGCTCGGGGTAAGCAAATCTCATTAGTTAAAGTTATTTGGAATGAAACTACTTGAGAAGCGGCGTGGGAAGGCGAGGACAAGATGAGATTACAGTATCCTGAACGTTTTACAGGTACGTAATTTCGAGGACGAATTTTTTTTTTAGTGGGGTAGTAATGTAACACCCCGATTTTCACTGATTTCTAGTGTCGGTAATTAATATATATAAATATATTTTTATCCGAGACCTAGAAAATTGTTTTGGGGAAAACACTGTTATTTTCCTGTCATGTTTTATATCTTAGGGTTACGATGCAATTTTGGGTTGAAAATTGAGACGGAACCCTGTCTCAAGGTTTTCACCGTGATAAAAAGTTTACTGCTCAGAAGACCTAATTTTGAGTCGTGAACGAGATGAAAAATGTTTTTATCATATTTACTACGATACTGGAAGTTTTGAAAATTTTGGTAAAAAAATTAAAATATTATATTTGTTGCGGGCCTATATGACGAGATGTCTCTAGGCAGAGCCTGAGTCAGATGAATCGGGAAGTCGGCAAAGTAGCAGAGACATTGGATTGACCGACTTGACGAGCATTTATGACGAGGCTATCCTATCATAAATGGCAATAAATGACACATTTATGGCAACATTTAATTTTGTTATGAAATGACCAAAATACCCTTGTCTTTTTATGACAATTTCTACCAAATGCCATTTGACAAATTGACCCAAAACTTTGCCCCATCCTCACGGCTTCAACAGTGTTATCTTCACAAATTTGGTTGTCTTCTCCATATAAATAGCAATCTTCCATTTTCAAGTTATTTTTCTTCAAAGTTCAAACTTTTGCCATAAGAACACCATAGCCAAATTCAAAGGAACCTCATCCAAATCTTGTTTTCTTGGATCAACAAGAGGTAATACCTTACTCTCTTATCATATAAATCATTTCTCTTCACAACTTTTGAGAGATTCATGACTAAGAATCCTACTTTCTTTCACTTGTTTAAAGTTTTTGAAGTTAGATTCAAAAATTCATAACTAATTCTAGAAAAATCCTTTTGACATGAAACCAATTTCTATGATCTTATAATCATCTCTACTTTCATCATCTAGAAGCAAAAGATCATGAGAAATTTCTTTCCTTGATTTTTTGTAATGGCCGAACCTAGGTTACCTTGGAGTTCTTAGGTTTTGTTTCATTTTCAAGACTTGATTCATGATTCAATCCTTTTGTATCTTGCTAGTTCTTGTATTCAAGTATATAGAAGATCAAGAAAATCAAACTTTAACCTATTAATCTCATCAAAAACCGAAACCCTAGATTAGTGAACTCAAGGGTTTTGTGATCCAAAGTTGTTTGTAACACTTGAATCAAACCCTAAGTTTTGTAAATTGATTAAATCCCAAAAGTTGATGAAGTTTTAAAATTCCTAGCCTATGGAGCTTGATGAAATCCGAACCCTAGTTCTTAGAACTAGAAGGGTTTAGTTCATGACTTAGTTCATAATCATGATTAAAGTGATTAATCATGCTTAATTAACTTATGGATCATTAATCTTTAAGTTAATCAAACTTTAAATTTTTCTAACTTAGATAATGGGTTGAAGCCAAACCCTAACCTTCATAAACTAAGAGTATTGTTGTTTGATTTGCTTTATTTTGATTATAATTTGTTTGAAGGAAATAACTGAGTTAGCTGAGTCAAGCTGACGGGGAAAAATCAGAACAAAATCAGAAAATTAACAGGAAATATAGTGTGGTCTTCAAGAGGTAAGGGGGTATGCCTGAGGAGTTGAGATAATCTCATGCATATATGTGGAGTCATGTATTAATTTTATGAATGCAATAGTTTATTTTATTATACTGTTTACTATTTATTTCTAAATTGATGTGATGTTTATCTGAGTAATTGAATTGAAGTGATGTGTGAACTTACATGATTATGATCATTTGTTTATATTGAGATGTATGTCATAAATTGATATATGCCATGTTATTTAGTGATTGGAATTTATCTGCTGTTGAGTATTGGACTGATTAACCTGACATTGGTCAGTGTTAAAATTTTAATTAAGGATAAAAACCTTAATAAGCTTGGATAATTAATCAGAGGGATTAATTTAGAACATTTTGAGAAAAATGAAAAAAAAAAATATTATTTTAATAATATTTTGTGAAAACAGTGTAAATAAGCAATAGTAAGGGCAAAACCGTGAAATTTTCACAGGCTCTAATTTTTATATAATAAATTCAAGTATATTATAAAATGTTATTTACAGTGATTAAGTTCCAAAAATAATATTTACAGCAGTCAGAACAATTACATCTGACAAAGAAGTAATATTAGTTATTTAATATTATTTAATTAATATTATTTAATTAATATTATTTAATATTAAATATTTAATTATTTTAAAATTTCGAAATTTATTTATTTAATATTTTTATTTATTAAAATTTTTGTTTTGTTAATCTTTATTGGAAATTATTTCTTAAAGAGAAATAATTAGAAATCAAAGGAAATTATAAATGATTTTTGAAATTCAGAAAAAGAATTTATGTAACAATGTTTTATTCAGTAAAAATATTCCGTTAAACTTGGATGAGTTTTCAAAGCTTTTGTTTTGTTTTGTTTTACACTGAGTAAAATGTTTTACAAGCAGATAAATGAGCCTAGAAACCGAGACGTCGGGGTTCTAGTGTTGTATGGACACGTAGATCAAGGATCTGTGTCATGGGACGGAGTGTCCTGTAAGTTTTGTTNTTGGGTGTGTGTCCTAAATTGATGTGGAAAGTGTGAGTTCCATATCCGCGAGCCCAAAACTGGTGCACGGTTTAAGGGCATCGTGATTGAGCATTCGGATTGTGTGTCTGTGTTGAGATTAAAAGATTTGGACTGTGTGTCCTGTATTTGTTTTAAGTGAAAAGTCTTAATTAAAAGAATTAAGCAAGGTCGTTAAGCTTTGTGCTTCGACGAGGAAAGATTATTACGACAAAGAAAACAAACGAGAATAAAAGTTTTTCTCATGCATTCAATGGCAATTGTGTCATGTAAATGGGCATTGAATCCAGAGAGGATCAATGTAAATGGCGGACGTGCCGAGGAGATGATGATCATTGAGGTCCGGAGTGGATCAATGTATCTTTTATAGGACTGTGTGTCCAACTTTGTTGGACTGTGTGTCCAAATTTATAGGACTGAGTGTCCAATTTTATGAGTTAACTATTGCAATCTGAGTGACGCAATAGGTTATGGAAAATAAATTCCATAATTCGCAGTGACCATTGTGGCTCTATACATGTGTGAGAACAATGAGTCAAATTTCGATTTATAACCCTGGCATATCTGAGTGAGACCAGTGTGTTATGTGATGTGCTTGGGCATTGTTTTGTTCGTTTTTACAATGCGCCATGTGCGAGCCTGATCATCTTGAAACGAAACAGAAAGTTGTGGGATCTCCGGAGATTAGGTACCAAATTAGAAATTGAATATAGAAGTGTCATGCATTTTTATAAAACGACGATGACTGTCGGGCATGAAGCCCTGTGAATTATATCATTTTACTGTTAAGATTCATATTATTCTATTGTGAATATTTGGTAATTGCTATTTGAGAGTCGTGCATGGGGTTGTCTTATAAAACTCATATATTGGAAACTCACCCTTACAAACATTTTAGATGGATCCGGAAGAGGTGGATTTGAACTACTCGGGGGTACGATCCCTGACGTTTGACAACGCTGATAGAGGGGATGCAGGTTATCAACCCCGGGGCTCGGAGTGCTACCTATACTGGTCCGATAAGGACACTCCGAGGTACAGTTGCTGAAGGACCACAACAGTTAGTTCATAGCAGGGAAACCATTGAGATATCGCTACCACCCATCTGGATGATACTACAGCATTTAGTACAACACGGGAGTTTGGAGCACCAACCGCCACAGTACATTCAACCACTACAGCAAGTTGCACCAGGATCACCTCCTGCACCTATTATATTAGTTCCAGAGAACATTCCTGAGGAAATGGAGGAAGACCCAGAGGAAAATCCAGTGGAAAATCCTGACTATGTTCCTATAGCAGATGAAGGGTCTGGAGCTGCTGGAGAGGGGTCTGGAGCTGCTGGAGAGGGGGCTGTTGTATCCTCTCCAGATACATCTTCAGGGGGTGGGGGAGTGTACACTGGGCTTCCCAATGGTTTTATATAGTTGTGAGCTTAGGAAGTAGTTTTAGGAAGAGCGGGAATTATAGGATAGTCTGACTTAGTGACTCCTAATAGTCATGTTTTGAGTAGTATTTTCAGACACCCACTATGACTTAGTATGACTTAGTTGTAAAAATTTCTGATGATGTAAAATATGTTGGACAAGTGGATGATGACCTAGTACAAGAAGGGTCAATTGTAAAATATTAAAGTATATGTGATATATATATATATATATATGGTGATGTATATTATATTATGAAGGTCTAAATGCATGTGCGGAAAAAGAAAAAAAAATTTATCACTATTTTTAAAAAGAAGTATAAGGAATTAGAAAATGCATATTATTTTCCGAAGAAAAACCAGCAATTTAATACTTTATTTAGTTGGATGTTTAGGTAATGTTACGTAAATATGATACCTGAAAAGGGGGTGTCGCATTAGTGGTATCAGAGCTGGTCGAGTCTTTCGGGAAATCTTTGGGAGTAGGTCTGTTGTGTTGATGTTGTGTGATCTCTGAAGAGAATTGTTTGAATTACTTCTTAGAAGTAATATGTGTTAGTTATTAGATTAAAGTCTTATTTTCTGGTTGCCATTTAACTGATTATGTCTTGTAGGTCAGTTATGGAACCAGAGGGTGGACTTGGACGTGGACGTGGTCGTGGACGTGGACGTGGTCGAGGAAGAGGTCGTAGAGGTGGTTGGTCGCGCTGTCGCCACGCGCCAAAAAGAACGAGCGTTTACAAAATTAATGCAGATAGGGAAGCGACAACTCGGATATCGTCTCTCAATGACTCTTTAGTATTGTTATTATTAACAGAAAATCAAAAGTTAGTTTTTGGGGGGTTTTGAGATTGAAATAAAATAAAGAAAACAAAACAATGAAAACAAAGCAGTTAAAGAGAATAGCAAATAAACTAAAGACGATTAACCTACTGTTCTCGGTTTCCCACTATCATTGGTTCATATAAATCCAAGCCCTAAGCAGATTCTAATCCCCT
This sequence comes from Sophora flavescens, assembly GCA_030762895.1. Lineage (NCBI taxonomy): Eukaryota > Viridiplantae > Streptophyta > Magnoliopsida > Fabales > Fabaceae > Sophora > Sophora flavescens. The sequence continues at coordinate 207,149,611 of CM061065.1, read as the reverse complement.
TTCAGTTGTAGCAACAATTAACAAACGAAATCGCTACTACAGATACATGCTCCTATTCCCGAATTAAACAAACGGGGTTAAGCCCTCATGAACTAAACGAACATGAATGAACACACGCGAATTAAACAAACGCGATTAAGTATAGGAACATAGCATCACTGAAATGAATCAACACAACATTACACACTCCTGAATTAAACAAACAGAAATGTATAACATGGCATTGAAAAGAGAAAAGCAAACAAAATAGGAAATACAGAGCCTCAAGTGATAATAGAAACTAATCACAGTAGATTAATCTAGGAGACTAGTTCTCCATTACAAAAAGAAAACAAAACTTATCTAAGAAAAGAAGACAAACTACTACTACTGCCTAAGAAATAGCCAAAACTGGCTAACTCTCTGACTAACTCTTCAGTTCTGCCTAAGACTGTCTTATATACACGTTTCTGGAATCAGAGGACTCACGAGGCGAAGCCTCTCTCGCGACGCGGAAATTGTGAACAGTCTGCGACTTTTGATCTTCTCGTGGGGTGAGCATATCCTTCGCGAGGCGAATCTCTTCAGATCCCAAACTGTAACGCCCATGACCTTCAACATGCGCAAACCGTGATGGCTTCTGGTCTTCCAAGGCTCGCGAGGCGAACGCTTCAACTTCAAAACTGCCACAGCCGTGATCTTCAACACGGGTAAACCGTGATCGTCTCGGACTTTCTGGGCTTGGTGACTCGCGAGGCGAGAGCTTCTTCGCGAGGTGAAAGACCAGAATTATTCCTTTTTATTACCTGAAAACAAGAAATAACATAAGTACTTTATTTAACTCTAAATCAACTAAATTAACCTAAAAACACTTTACAGACTCAAAATACTACTTAAGGACAATCAAGTCTAATTTGGGTGAAAATGATATAAAATAAGCACAAAGCCACGGTCTTGACTAGTTATAAAACCAGTCAAACAGAGGCTCATCAAAATACCCCAAACTTAAACTTTGCTTGTCCCCAAGCAAACTAAAACTTAAAAACTCAAACAGACTCAAGACCTGGCAAAACATGGCAAGCTTAAGGACTCAATCAACCTTGCACAAATTTCAAGCAATATTTCAAAAGAATTTTTCTTCCAATGTTCCCCCTTTTCAAGCAAAGTAATCCCCACAATCATTTATTCTAAACAATTGAGAATTTCATCATTCAAACAATCATTACTCTAAGCAGGGGATCTAAGTTACACACAAAAGGGAGATCACCAAATTCAAACAATCTGCCTTCCTCACAAGGGCATTTAGTGTTCACTCAATCGCTCAGTTTGTGTCGGGCTATCAACATTGCACTCAATTTCACTTTTAAGAGCACTTCCCATAAATTTGATTTTCATCTCAAAATAGTTCCCACAGAAAACATGCAAGCAACATCAAAAGGTCTTTTATGGGTTGTAATGGGGCCTGGCTAAGGGTAGGATATACAAAAGTACTAGGCTGAAGACCCTAGGAACTAAGAGGATGAACATTATTTACACTTTGAAATTAAACTCAAGTTCCTTTCTTCATTTTTTTCTTTTTGCCTTGGGTGACTACAGCCATTTATTCTAATACTTTTTTTTTTCTTTTCATTTTTTTTTCATTTTTTTTTTACATTTAAAATTTTTACACTTTCTTTTTCTTTTCCCTTTTTTTTTTCAATCCCAAACAACACATTGCACCTGGTAGCCACCCCAAACTTAATTTCTTGCAACCAATTGTAGAATATTAAAGTATATGTGATATATATATGGTGATGTATATTATATTATGAAGGTCTAAATGCATGTGCTGAAAAAGAAAAAAAAATTTATCACTATTTTTAAAAAGAAGTATAAGGAATTAGAAAATGCATATTATTTTCCGAAGAAAAACCAGCAATTTAATACTTTATTTAGTTGGATGTTTAGGTAATGTTACGTAAATGTGATACTTGAAAAGGGGGTGTCGCAAGATGTTATTACATGAATATATAAACAAGTATATACATGTTTAAAATTTGTTCAACTGAACTTGTAATCTTGATACTTTGATGTAATATAAATATGTAATAATGTGTCGATAAAAATCGAATCAACTGAACCGATCCAAACCACATTTAATCGGATCGGATCAGATTTTTATAAGAAAGACATCCAAACGGAACCGAACCACATGCTTTTTTTATATTTGGATCGAATGACTTTTTACCTCAAAACCGATCCAAACCGAACCGCGAACACCCCTAAATATAACTGCTTGAGATCTTGATACATCTTGGTGGCTCCCGGATGTAAACTCAATTTACTCTTGTTAGCTTCCTCCAAAATTGACTTTCTAAGTTCAACATCGTCAGGTACACAAATCCTTTCACCGAACCTTAGAATTCCATCTGATCCTTCTTTGAATTCTGACACCACTCCTTTTCGTACTAATTCTTTTTCTCTTTGTAGGTACTAATCACTTTCTTGTTTCTCTCGTATTTGTTCCATCAAGTTGTTGGAAACGGTAATCATACCTAAACAAAGATTTCCTAGTGACATATCAACTGTTAATCGCATATCTCGGAATTGTTCTAACAATTCGTGTTCCTTAACCATCATTGTAGATGCATGCATAGATTTTCTACTCAAGGCATCCGCTACTACATTTGCTTTTCCAGGATGATACTGTAGTTGAAAGTGGTAATCCTTCAAAAATTCCAACCAACGTCTCTGCCTCATGTTGAGCTCTTTTTGATCAAAAAGGTATTTTAAACTTTTATGATCACTGAAAACATTAAACGTTGCTCCATACAAATAATGTCTCCATATTTTTAATTCAAAACCCACCGCTGCTAATTCCAAGTCATGAGTAGGGTAATTCCTCTCGTGAATCATCAATTGCCTTGAAGCATAAGCTACAACTTTCCGATTTTGCATTAGTACACAACCTAACCCCTGATGCGAAGCATCACAGTATACCTCGAAGCTCCTTAGGATCAGGTAATACTAACACAGGTGACGTAGTCAACCTTCTCTTTATCTCTTCAAAACTTTCTTCACACGCTTCGGTCCATGTAAATGCTTGGTCCTTCTGAGTTAATTGGGTAAGAGGTCCTACTATTTTGGAAAATCCCTCAATGAATCTCCTATAGTATCCAGCTAAACCCATGAAACTACGGATTTCTGTTTCCCATTTTAAAACAGCTTCAACTTTTGACGGATCCACAGTGATTCCTTCATTCGATATAACGTGTCCTAAAAATTGAACTTGATTTAACCAAAACTCGCACTTTTTGGCTTTTGAGTATAATTGTTTCTCCTTTAAAAATTGAAGAACCACACTGAGATGTTCAACATGATTTTCTTCACTAGGAGAATAAATTAGAATGTCGTCTATAAAGACAAGAACAAACTGATCTAGATAGGGACGAAAAATCCTATTCATGTAATCCATGAATATAGCAGGAGCATTCGTACCTCCGAACAGCATCACAAGATACTCATAATGCCCATAGCATGTACGAAACGCTGTTTTCGGATATCCTCTTCTTTCACACGAATTTGATGATAGCCCGATCGTAAGTCTATCTTTGAGAAAACCGTCGCTCCACGTAACTGATCCATGAAGTCGTCTATCCTCGAAAGCGGATACTTGTTCTTGATCGTCACTTTGTTCAACTGACGGAAATCTACACATAAACGAGAAGTTCCTTCTTTCTTCCATACCAGTAAAACTGGAGCTCCCCACGGAGACACACTGGGTCTAATAAATTCTTTCCTCATCAGTTCCACCAATTGTTCTTTCAAGTCCTCTAGCTCTGATGGCGACATATGATATGGTGTCATGGATATCGGTCTAGAGGCGGTAGTCCAGGTACATCTTCAGGAAAAACTTCAAGAAACTCATTGACAACAGGTATGGACTGTAAGTCTAACTCATTCTTATTGCCTAAGGAAAACGGTAACATGTATCCTTGAGCTCCCTCTTTCAAAGAAGCTTTTACTTGATTAGCAGACAAAAATCCAGAAATCTCATCCTTAGGAAAAATTAAGGTTTTATGGGCATAGTCTATAAGTATATGGTTAGAAGATAACCAATCTATGCCTAAAATTACATCTAACTGTATTAAAGGCAAGCAGACCAGATCAACAAGAAAATGTATATCCCGAATAATAATAGGACAGTTCAAACATATAGAATTGACAGTAACTGGCTTAGCAGTTGGAGTTGAAACAATAAGATCATATGGTAATGAAGAAATAGGTAATTTCAATAGTTTCACACAATCCATCGAAATAAATGAATGCGTCGCACCCGAATCGTAAAGTACAGTTAAGAGATTACCGTCAATATCGTAATCACCCTGTACGAGATCATCGAAGTTCGAAGCTTCAGCGCCACTCATAGTGTAAACTCTCCCCTTTGCCGTCAGTTTATTAGTCTTGGTGTTGTTGACAGCAGATTCACGCCTTAGTGCAGTGCAATCCCTAGCGATATGTCCTCAACGATTGCAGTTGAAACATTTGACTCCACTGACTGGAGACTTATGTGCCATATGATTTGGGTCCCCACACTAAAACATTTTCTAACTTGGCCTTGATTTTGATTCCTTCGGCCTCCACTTAACACATTGTTTCTAAGAAGTAATTTCAAACAAATCTTAATCAGAGAACACATAACATCATTACAACAGACCTATTCCCCAAACATTCCCGAAAGACTCGACCAGCTCTGATACCACAAATGCGACACCCATTCTTGGGTTATCACATAGTAACTCGTTCTAGGAAAAATAAAATTTAATTATGCTGGTTACTTTCGGAAAATAATATTTTATAACACTTTTCTTAATACTAAAAATGGTGATAATTTTTCTTTTCTTTTTAACTTAACAAACAACACCATATGACAACATACTCAACATAATGTATATGTATATATATCATCATATGCATCAGCAGTTTTGTACAAACTATATAACTATACAGGGCCTTTATCAGAACAGGCCATTCTCAACATAACTAAATAAAAAAATAAAAAAATAACAGACACGTAGCGAATCGTCTATCACCATATAACAAAACATGCCTCTCAGTGGCCAGAATAGACTGATGAAGTCACTACCCCATAAATGGAATCCACCTACAGCTGGTCTATATCTAGTGATACCCATTGGGAAGACCATGGTGGTCAATCCCACTCCCCGTAGAAGTATTGGGTGAAGACATGATTGCACCCTCGTCTAGTGAATCGTCGTCGTCATCAAGAGGAATGTACTCGGGTACATCCTTTACGAACTCCTCCAGATCCTCCTCCGGATCTATAACCATCTCCTCTAAAGGTGATACCGGTGCCGCCTCAACTAACGGTTGTGCATCCATCTCCCCATGATCAACCAGGTGCTGCAGTAGGAACCACATCGGAGGTAAAGACACCTTTATGGTCTCCACAGTCCGATGCTTATCCTGTGGTCCTGTCACTATGGTGCCCTCTACAGTATGTATACCCCCAGTATAAGTCGCACTGTGGGCTCCAGGGTTAACAACCCACGCACCTATATTATCCGCATCCTCAAGACAAACTGAACGAACCCCCGTGTGTGCCAGTGGCATCATCGAATCCATCTATACTCAGATAGAAATATACGCCATACAGAAAAGAGACCAACAATAAAACATGCAAGGGTGAGTTCCAATATATGGATTTTAAAACTATAACCATATGCACGACACTCAAATACCATTTAACATGTATATTCAAGGATAACCAATTTATTTATCAAAGGGTTTCATACCCGACAATCGTCGTCGTTTTAAAAACAATGACACTCCAATATTCATCATCTAACTTTGGTACCTAATCTCCGGAGCTTAACCCACCAAATAAATGAGCTGATCAGGCTCTCGTTGCCAAATAAGGCAAGTTTTAATCATTGCCAGATAAGGCAGGTTTTAAATTAAACATATCACAGTCCAAAACGAGGCACGATGGTTACTATTTATAGTATATGGTTTCGTGGTCATTTGTCAATCAAGGCACGGTGATGCAAACGTCATGAATACATGCCATCAAGAATTCAAGTCCTATGCATCGGCACGTCTACCCCAAAAATACATGTAAAACGTTTTGTTCACGTCATTTTCTTTGTGTTCATTCTTTCCGTGTCGGAGCTCAAAGTCTCACAACCAATCCAACGTTGTAAACATTTAAGTTTAATCCATCACTCCAAAAATAATAGACTCCAAGTCAAAATGTTCAAACACGAAATCTAGACCGATGCACTAGTCTTAGGTACGTAGATTTTAGCGCACAAAAATCAATACTTGTTTTATAGGACATCTAGTCCATAACTTCACCGTTGGGACATACCGTCCACACCATTTAACACTAGAACCCCGACGTCTCGGCTTCTATGTCCGTTTTTCATCTTTAAAATCGTCTTCGTTCTGTGAAACACAAATCAAAACAAAATTTCCCCAACTTATTCAAGTTGTTGGAAATAACACCATTGTTTACGGAAAATCCTTTTATGTTGGAAATTCGTTTTATAAAGTCGTCAAAATCACTTAAAACTCATTTTATTTCCAAAAATCAATATTTTGAACCGAAAATATTGCTTTTAGACCAATTCTCTGTTTTAACTAATATTACTATTTTTAATAGTACTTTCGTAAATATTGTCGGAATTGTCCGACGTTTGACGTTTTAAGTCCAAAATATGACTTTTCTAGTAAATTAATTTTTCTAACACCATAATAAAATTATTTTTGAAATTTATTTTCTTAAAATAAAATTTTCTAATATTTATAATTTTCTTACATATAATTTAGCAGTACAAAAATATTTTCACGGTTACGTCATCACTATGAATCATAAAACACTCTTACGCTGTTAAATCATTAAAATAATATTATTTTTCACTATTATCCATTTTTCACCAATAAAATAATTAAGTAATAATATATTACTATTTTCCATCAATTAAAAATTCATCATTTCATAAAAAGATTTTTAATGCTTTTAACCTCGTAATACATTGAGCACCGACCTCTGTCAGGCTTTACAATCCACAATCAACATCAATAGCAGTCTCATGCCAATAATATAGCAAATAGCAATTAATGACATATAACAAAATATAATGACAATTAAATGCAGATAAATAAATAATTTAAAAGTAGATAATTTAAAAGTAAATAATGCTAACTATGTAAAATAATAATAAACCCAAAAATAATACAGACCACAAAAAATTGCATACAACTATCTAAAAAACCCTCAGGTACTCCCCTTACCTCCAGAAGATTTTCCTCCGATAAAATTTTTGTCGTAAATCCAAGCGTCGGTAACACACGTACCCAATATACTAGTTATCCTTCAACAAACACAACAACCAATCAAAAATCAAACAAATGAAAAACACCTATTTACCTACATGTTGGTTTCGGCCTTGGGGTGTTAAATAGTTAAAAATTTCTAAAATTCCCAAGCTCTTGGATTCGTGATTCTTAATCACTTAAAACCCTAAATCAACACTTAAGTTACAATGATTGAAATAAAATACTCAAATCCTCCAACAAAACAAATTCGACCGTGAGCAAAAAAATGGCTTAGAGATTTTAATTTGATCTAATCATCATAGATTCAATACATACATGAGCCATAAGATTGAATGAAGCAAAACTAGTTAAGAAAAATGAACAAGGTTCCTCCCACATAACAACTAGGGTTCAGCCTCGTTAGGTTAATTAGGCAAGAACTTTTTTTTTTGATGTAACCACTTGGATCTTAAATATAGAGGTGATACTAAGATCATGGAAATTGGTTTCATGCTCATTGGATTTTTCTATGAATTTCTATGGATTTTTGAAGTTAGAAACCCTAAGATGCAACATAATGATCAAGGCTTCAAAACACAAAAATAAATGAATAACATGATGATAATCAAGTAAGAAGAGTATGGTATACCTCTTGGAAATGAAAAATGATCAATGAATCAAGCACTTTCTTCACAAATCAAGGCTATGGAAACTTAGAAATTTTAAGGAAAAAGATAAACAAACTTAAGGAAGAAGATGAAGATGCCTTATATAAAATTGAAATGGGCTCATTTGGAGGGGTTGGCCTGTGGGATTTGGGGGGCTAAAGGGTCCAAAACATAAATTTTTAGGGACAAAATTGTAATCTTATACAATGGCAATTTTGTGATTAAAACCAACATTAAGGACATAATAGTAAATTCCCTAAAAAGCCATCATTACTAATATGAGTCATCTATATGACTCACCCCTTGTGAGTCATCTTGAATGACTAGCCTTTTATCCGTTAGCGGGTCCCGAAAATCTCGTATTCTGCTCCGTCGTTCACCCGATTTTGTATAACGCCCGCATAATAAAATTATTTCACTTTTTAAGTGAAAAATTTTAAAATAGCCTAAGATGTTGGAAACTTCATAAAAACCCTAAGTATTTCGTTCACGAGTCAAAATTAGGTCATTTGAGCAGTAAAACTTTACTGTCAATAAAACACAGACCGGGTTCCGTCTGAATTTTAGACCAGAACTTTAATCGAAACTCTCTACGGTAAATTAGAGTATGGATATGATCTTGGTTTATCCAAAATCATTTTCGAAGTTTTAAAATAAAAATATAAACATTTATGTCTATTTTACTGATATAAAACAGTAAAGTAAACAATGAAAAATCGGGTGTTACATTGGTTCTTTTAAAATAGTAGTAGATCTACATATCTACTGAATGTTTTTCTATAGCTACAATATCTTTTTGTTTAGGTTGCTTCTATTCAGACCATCACCATTGTGACAACACATTATATTTGGTGTATTTTCCATTTGAAATTGGTGCAGAATACCAAATTCATTTAACACAGGTCAATATTATTATCTTCTTCTTTAATGATGCAACCATTTATATCTCTCTCTATGACTTGATTCAATCAATACAAAAGGCACCAAATGCTTTGAAAGATATTGTAGCAGGTGATTTTTGAAGCTTACAGGGTTTTATGAACTATAAAGACTTTTATTATCTCTCGAATTCTAACTTTATCCTTTCAATTTTAGATCTGTAGATATTTAGTTTATAATAGCTGTTTTTGTATTTTTAAATATGTAAAGTAGTGGATATTTAAAAATCTTTTTTTTTATTATTATTCTTTTAGTTGTATTATAGAAATTATAGAAAGAACATCCATTTACAAGAATGTCTGTTTTGAGTATGCTTCAAATGGGTCACTTTATGAGCACCTACATTATTTTAATTCAAGTTTCTTACTTCAATGTATGTTGTCTTTGAGTTCCTTAAATATAGAATCATAAATGGAGATGAAGTATACACTAAGGTCACAATAATCTGCATTATTTCAGAATGATGTTTGGTTAAAATTCATGTTTATGCTATATGAAAAAATTATTGATTCTGATTCAAGTAATTTAGAAGTCTTTTATTCTGTGGAAATGTGAATCCAGAGTTTTTAAAAGGAGTGTTTAAGATTGACTTTAGTTTACTGTTTCATTAAAGACAACCTTTAATTTGAGACTATTGGCTCTTTGGAAAATTCCTAATGCATTTGATAGTGGTAATGTAAAAGTTTCAGGTTACAGTTGGGGGAATAGGAGATGCTATGAAGCAGATAGTTTAAATTTTGTTGGGTCTTTTCCATTTTTTTTTCTTCTCAATGTGAAATTAATTACAATTTTTTTTTTGCTTTGAACTCTGCACTTGATGAGGAAATGTTAGTTGAAACATAGGAGAGATTGCTAGACAAATGCATTGAAACATGAATAGATTGAATGGGAGAGGTGTGGTGAGGTATTGAATGGGGCATTTTAGACTTTTAGTCAAGGCCTTAATAGCAATCACATGATGGGTAATAAGGAAGGCTTTCACAGGTATTTCATTTCTTTGCTGCAAAGTTGTTTGGGGTTTTAATACCAAAGTATGTTATCAAGCAAACTGTGGTGCTGGAATGTTTTCCTCGAGTAAAGGTTGTACACACATCACATAATTAAGAATAAGTTTACTACCCTGAATACAACCGGGCAGTAATGTGCTAAAAATAGTTATATCAATAAGCTATACATGACCAAAAGGAAAAGCTTAGGTTTTCATTCAAAAGAGATGCTCTCCGAGCCATAAACATTCCATTTTAAAATAAATACTCTCTGAGCCATACTCAAACATACTATCAAAAATCTAAGTCTCAAACCCTAAGCTGGTCATTCTAAAAGTTATTCCTGAGGAAAACTCACGTGATCATTCCACAATCAAATACTTCATCAAATAACCAGATCTAAGTCTCTGAGTGACTTAGGAAGACTCCTCTGCACCATCTGTACTAAAGTACCCAGGGTACAATAGCGAACCAGAAGAAACCTGATATATCTGTAAGGGTGAGATACTGACAATGGATATATCACACAACAACCATATACATGATACATACAACACATTGGCATATTAGCATTTAAGCATTATTCATAGATAAAACAACAAGTGTTATATCAGTGGGTCTCATACCATAATCAATCAGTTTTATAAAGAGAATGCATGACACTTCAATCATCAGGCTCTAAACTTAATCTCATGAGATATCATCACCGTTTTATCATTAAGAAATAAAGAGTTGATCAGGCTCATACTCCACATTTGGCAAGTTGTCTCCGTCACCTCATGTATCCGGATCAACACCATCACGAATCCCTTATAACGGCCATTCGGATGTATACATCATCAAATACCACATCTTAAGCAGGTATTCGGTAACTCAAGCACGTCTGCCAAGGGGAAATGCATATGAATAAAAGACTTTTCATTATCGAGACTTTTCTTTGTGTTCGCTCTTTTTCGTTGTCGGAGCCCAAGGCTAACGACTATTCACAATTTCCATCACTTGAAAATCAATAACACAGGACGCGCAGTCCGAGTGCTCAATCACAACACCTTAGACCGATGCCGCGGTCCAAGGTTGTAGTCGTAGAAACAATTATACTTTTATCCAGGTTTTATTTCAACATGATAAGGACTCCTAGCCCATAACAACGAAATTAGGACACACAGTCCTAAATTCCAAGATTAGGACTCCTAGCCCATAATATCATGATTAGGACCCTTGGCCCATAATCCTTGACACGAATCCCAGATCACGTGCATAAACTGGATGCTAGAGGCGACGTCTCGCGAACTAGTATTCTCTTTCACATGTGCTTACTTTTCGCTCAGTGAAAATCAAAAACCAAAACAAAACCTCGGTCACTTATCCAAGTAACCGGAACGTTTCTAAATCATTTAGGAGAAAATATTTTCCTTTACAAATTCTTTTATAAAACCTTTAGGAAATTGATTTGCTTTTGAAATCCTTGATGGAATAAAAATATTTTCAAAGGGGTTTTTCCTTCAAAGAACACATAGTTGGAAAAAAGGTTTTCTCTCGTACTAAACTTTTGATCATAAAAAGGTAGTTTCCTTCGACTTAAAATCACTTCAACATTTTTCTAAAAATAAAAATCTTATTCTTCTTGAAGTAAGCACTTTAAACAACGAACTTTTATAAATGAACCCAAAACTTTCAAAGTTCTATTCAAGGCTTATTAAGGCTTTTAATCCTTATAGTCATTGAGTACAGACTCAAGTCTGGCTTCTCAAACTTCAATCAACAGTAATATATTCACAACAATAATAATATTACAGTTAATGACAGTTCATCACATATATATAATTCATAACACCTTAAAGCAAGTAATGTTCAACTCCAAGTAATAACCACAATAGTTCAAGTAAACAAGTTATTAAAGTATTGGCTCAATATCACGATAATATTCACGACACTCAATTAAACACATACACACATGCATATAGTCATTGAATATCCCTAGGAAAGCTCCCCTTACCATTGAAGACAAGTAAAGGATCCTCCTCTTAATGCTCACGTTAGTTCCAAGAGTGTAAACTCTACTCCACCAAGTAAGCATAGTCGTGTTCAACATCACGGAGACACAAACCAAGCATGATAACAATGAACAAATTCACCAATTCAATTTTCATCCTCAAAACATATAATCAAAAGAAACCATACATTTAATTCAGTAAATAGAATTGATTTCTCAATAACATCGATTTGGGTAAAAAGGATCCATAATAAAAATTGGGGAACATTTGATTTGGTTTGAGAAACATGAAATTGAACTTAGAAATATCAAATTAAAGGTCCTAATTTGAATAAAACATAGTTAATTTTATAGAAACACAATCGATTTCAAATAAAATCAAATTGGGGTTTAGGGTTCCTAAACACAATTCTGGGAAAGCTCATTTGATTAAAGGATAATAAAATTAGTTTAATAAAACACTAATTTATAGTTCCAATTGCATAAAAACAAGTGTTAATTTCGCACTTTGAAACTGAAATCAAAATCTTAGGGTTAGGGTTTCAAAATCAATTTGGGGTTTTCATAATCACAAGGGATTAAGGTTAAGAAACTCACCCAAGGTGAAGAGGAAAAATGACATGGTGGTTATCTTGTGGTGTAGCGGCGGCAGCATCACGACGGCTCCGGCGAGCGGCTCTGAAACGACGACTGAACAGGGGTTTTTGTGCTAACCACCCGAAGATGAAGGAGAACGCAAACAAAATATCATGGAAGCACTGCAGTGGCGGAAACTGGTGGTCCAGCAACGGTGATCCGACGTCGAACGGTGGAGCATGGGCCAGGCAAGAGCGGGATGATGAGCTGGGTTGCGGCTGTCTTCTTCTCGTGCAGCTCGGTCGACAGCGATCACAGTTAAGGTGGCTGTGCAGGGCGGCGCACGATCCGATTGAAGGAGGGAAGGTGGTTGATGAAGCTTGAGGAAGATCAAGCTTAAGGGAGAGAGGGATGGGTCTGCTGTAAAAGTAAAAAGAAAGAAAATTAAAGAAGAAAGAGTGTTGGGGGGGGGGGGGGGTCGAGTGTAAAGGAGAGAGGAGAGAGAATTTCTGATTTTTGTACTAGTGGTTACAAAATGAGTGATAAATATTAAGCCTAAAAATAAATTTGTTTTTAGTTTTTGAATCTAAAAATAAAGGGTGACAAATATATACTTTCAAAATTTGAAATAAAGTAGGGATTGATAGCTGAATTGATCAACTAACAAAATTCACAGTCCAACATTTGATCTCCGATTATAGTCAAACTAGTTTATTTTTAAATCTGAAATAAAATAGAGTAAAATATGAAAATACTTTTCGCTCAATCATATTATTTAAAACATTTTTCTATACAGATAATAATGGTGACAATAATGTAAATTATTGTCTAGTAAGCGTGCATACACTGAAATAAGTCAGTGCTAACGTACCCAATAAAATAATTTGAAGAGAGTAATTTAATTACTCAAACTAAACAACGTAACAAAATAAATATAAACATCCAAATAAAATAATTAATAATATGTGTAAAAACTAGGGTGTTACACAGACCAACCAGGTGCAGTCCTTGTACCACAACCTCTGGTGGAAGACAACTACAACCATGGGTTCAGTCCATGAGCATGGCCTTGACGGTCAACAACAAAATCGGTCTCGTTGATGGATCTATCTTGAAGCCGAAGGAGAATAACCTTGATGAACTTTTGCAATGGACTCGTTGCAATAATTTAGTCAAGACATGGCTATTGGGATTTATGTCAAAGGAAATCGCTGCAAGTGTTATCAGTTGTGAAAATGCATGTAGCATGTGGCTTGAGTTGCTTGACCGTTTTTCTCATGTGAATATTGTTCAACTCTTCCATGTGGAGAATGAGATTCATGACTGTGTACAAGATAGCATGACTGTGAGTTCCTACTTCACAAAACTGAAGCGACTTCGGGATGCACGAGACAAACTTTGTTCAATTCCAGCGTTAATTGTGAAGCAACAAAAGGACTTAACACATATCTGAACACCCAGAAAACCATGAAGTTTCTCATGGGATTGAATGAGTCATTCTCTACGGTTCGTAGCAACACCTTATTATTAGACCCATTGCCAACAGTAAACAAAGGGTATGCACTGGTCCTACGCCATGAAAGACAAATGGAGGTCTCAAATGGTAAGGTTTCGACACCAATTGAGGTTGTTGTCTTTACTGTCAAGAATACAAGCCGTGAATCTGATCTAGAAAAGAGTGGACTGAAATGCAAGAAGTGCAACATAACCAACCACAGCACTGAGAACTGCAGAGCCCATCAGAAATGCACTTACTGTGGTTGGAAAGGACACATGTATGAATTCTGCCGAAAAAGAAAAGCCGCAGAAGGGGATTCTAGCCGCTCCAAAGGTAATCAAGTCACAGCTTTTGCACCAGACAAAAAGGACATGGCATCAGATTTTCCTTTCTCTCGGGAAGAATGTAGGCAAATTCTGAACATTTTGAACAAAAATAAGGACAAGATTTCCATAGCCAATCAAGTTGGTAAAAATTCAAATCATGATGAATTCTCAGGTAAAGCCTTTTCATTCACTCAAAATGGAAAGAAAAATATTTGGATCCTCGATAGTGGTGCTACTGACCACATTGTTTGTAGCCCTCATCTCCTCACTACTTCAAAAACTGTTGAAAATCATACTGTTGAGTTATCAAATGGCTCATTGGCACAAGTCACACATGTTGGCAAGATTATTTTCTCTCCCAAATTTATCCTTGATAATGTCTTGTGTGTACCACTTTTTCAGTTAAATTTAATTTCCATTAGCAAGCTAAGCTTGGATTCATTTTATATTACAATTTTTCTCAGACAATTTTGTGCTATACAGGACTTACGATCGGGGAAGATAATTGGGACAGGAATTGAGCGGGGGGGACTCTACTATCTCAATCAAGCAGAGAAAGGATCCTGTAATTCTGTTCAAGCCATAGCCCCTGCTCTTTGGCATCAACGCCTTGGACATCCTTCTCACAAAATATCCATGTCATTTCCTTTTTCCAATAACAAATCTTGTGAACCAGACAAACTAATTTGTCCATTGGCCAAACAAACTCGATTACCATTTCCAATGAGTTTTATTGCTAGCCAATCTTGTTTTTATTTAATACATGTTGACATTTGGGGTGGCTATCATGTTCCTTCACTTTCAGGAGCAAAATATTTTCTCACTATTGTTGATGATTACACAAGAAGCACATGGGTTTATTTGATGAAACAAAAATCAGAAACACGTAACTCCTTGGTCAAGTTCATTAACATGGTTGAAAACCAATTCAATGCCAATGTCAAAATTGTTCGTAGTCATGATGGTCCATAATTCAAAATAGGCAATTTTTATGCCATGAAAGGAATCATCCATCAATCTAGTTGTGTCAACACACCCCAACAAAATGGTGTTTCTGAGCGCAAACATAGACATTTGCTAAATGTTGCCCGTGCTTTGCTTTTCAAAGTGGTCTTCCAAAACAGTTTTGGGGGGATGCTATCCTCACTTCAACATACCTCATCAATCTCACACCTACACCACTCTTTCAAGGTAAAACACCATATGAAAAATTACTCAATAAACCCCCCAATTATTCACAACTAAGAGTCTTCGGTTGTTTGTGTTTCGCATCTACACACCCCACCAAGCCCACTAAATTTGACCCTCGTTCCACTCGTTGTCTTTTCCTTGGCTACCCTTATGCCCAAAAAGGATATCGTGTATTTGACCTTCCACTTCAAAAGGTCTTTGTTTCACGCGATGTTCTTTTCTATGAGGACGTATTTCCATTCAAAACACCAAAAACTTTTGTTGCGACACCATCAATGCCTCACCCTATTTCACCTTATCCTTTTCTTCCCAAGAATACCATAAACACTATAGACCCAAACACTCCTCATAGCACCGATAACCCTCAAATCCCACAAACTCCCAATTTTAAACCTTTAAATCCATCCTATTTAGACCAAGACCCTCCATCACCTTCCATAAATATGCCATCCCTTGAAATAATGCCCCAACCTGCCATTGAAAATCTCCCACCCGAGAACACCACTCACAATCAAACGGAAACCACACCGCCACCGCCACCAAGACACTCCACTAGATCTACTAAAATACCAACATTTTTACAGGACTTTCATGTTGAAGCAGCCCTCCCATCTAGGACCGTTCCTTCATCTTCAACGAACGTGGTCACCTCCCAAGGTACTTCTCATCCTCTTTCCCATTTTTTATCTTATGATTGCCTTTCCCCAAGTCATAAAGCATTTACCACTCAACTGACCCTTCACAAAGAACCCAAGAATTTTTAACAGGCTAATCGAGATCCAAGGTGGTGTGACGCCATGCATCATGAAATCCAAGCCCTCCAAGTCAACAATACTTGGAGTCTTGTCCCTTTGCCATCTCACAAAAAGCCTATCGGTTGCAAATGGGTTTACAAAATCAAACTCAACCTCGACGGAACTGTTGAGCGTTACAAAGCTCGCTTGGTTGCAAAAGGCTATAGTCAAATTGAAGGTATTGATTACCGAGAGACTTTTGCTCCCGTTGCTAAACTCACAACAGTCCGAGTACTCCTCAGTGTTGCAGCCGTACGAGGATGGCACTTGCACCAACTTGACGTTAATAATGCCTTCTTACATGGATATCTCTATGAAGAAGTCTACATGTCCATCCCGCTCGGTTTCGAACGAAAGGGGGAGAACCGTGTGTGCAAGCTACACAAGTCAATTTATGGTTTAAAACAGGCATCGCGACAATGGTTCTTAAAACTGTCTAGTGCCCTTAAGAAGGCTGGATTTCAACAATCATGGTCAGACTACTCGCTGTTTGTTCAAAACCATGCAGGTAGTTTTATTGCATTATTAATTTTTGTTGATGATGTGATATTAGCGGGCAACAACCTACAGGACATTACAAGCACCAAACATTTCCTATCAAATCATTTTAAGTTGAAAGGCATAGGGCCACTTAAATATTTCTCGGGGATAGAAGTTGCATGATCAAGACAAGGAATCACATTGTGTCAAAGAAAATATGCTCTAGAAATTCTAGAAGATGCAGGGCTCTTAGGTGCCAAGCCCTCACGGTTTCCTGTTGAACAGAACCTTTCACTTACACAAAAGAGTGGGAAGTTGCTAGTTGATCCAAGTCCATACAGGCATCTTGTGGGTCGACTAATTTACCTCACCATCACAAGGCCAGATCTTGTTTATGCTATCCATGTATTGAGTCAATTCATGGACAAGCCTAGGCAACCTCATCTTGAAGCTGCTCACAAGGTTCTAAGGTATATCAAACAAGCACCGGGTCAGGGAATTTTGTTATCATCTATAGGTTCATTAGAACTATGTGCCTTTTGTGATGCCGATTGGGCTCGGTGCAAGGACACAAGAAGGTCAGTAACTGGTTATTGTATTTTGCTGGGTCAAGCATCGATCTCTTGGAAAACTAAGAAGCAAAATACCGTGTCGCGTTCAAGCGCAGAGGCAGAATATCGTTCCATGGCCACTACTTGTTGTGAGATTAATTGGTTGGAAAATATACTGAAAGACTTGAAGGTGATTCACACACAGCTAGTTACATTGTTTTATGACAACTAGGCTGCCATGCATATTGCTTCAAATCCAGTGTTTCATGAACGAACGAAGCACATAGAGATCGATTGTCATTTGGTACGTGAGAAGATTCAAAGTGGGCTAGTGCAGACAGCTTATATTCGGACCACAAGCCAACCAGCTGACTTATTCACCAAACCATTGAGTTCAACACAGTTTGAAATGCTACTCAGTAAGTTGGGTGTCATTAACATACACTCCAACTTGAGGGGGAGTGTTAAAGGAAAGAATCATGCCAAATAATTTGTTGATTATTGTAATTGATAGAGTACTTATTGTAATTGATAGAGTACAACTAATTTCCTTTTTAGTATACGTGAGTATAGGCATAATGTTAGGATCCTATTCTGTAACACTTCTATAAAGGTGTGATTTATGACAATGAATAACATAATTAAGCCATATCTGGTTTCTTTAATTAATAGTAATATATAATATATTGGAATAGTCTTTGGAGAAATGCTTGGCTTTAAGATGTTTGCCCATGAAGAAATATACCAGATTAATTTGGGTTGGTATTCTGACATTAATTTATTTAGTAATTGCACCATTCACTTTTGTCTCTTGGAAATTAAATTTTGATGCTCATACATCCATACTCTTCTTATTTATACTCTGATTAGGTACACACCAATACCTTCGCCAATGTGAATGATCTTTTCAAGTTGATATAGGGAATCATAGTTATACTGCATAATGATACCTTTTATGTTGATGGCTTTTTATTGGAATTCATTGTGATGGATGTATGCCCATTGAATTTTAGTTGATGGAATTCATGATAGTTAAATTTGTAACAGAGTCTTGGGAAGACTATTCAAGCATTAGCATTTCTTTTGTTGATAGGTAGATATGAATAACATTCAAGAAAAATTTGACATGGCTTTCACTGTAGTGCAGTCCTCTGCCAATGTAATGACCTTTGATGTCAATGCACTTGGATTGTGATTAAGGGAAAGCCTTTGCAGGTTGTAGTTAAATCACATATTTTTCGAAAATATGTGAATGAGTTCATATAGAAAGAGGAAAGCATAATGGCTAAAGAAAGTGTTATAGAACAGGATATATATAAATCTATGTGGGATCACTGTCATTGTAAGTTGTAACAGGGTATTCTAAACACTTCTTTATCCCGAATTTGATGTTCATACTATATTACTTTGGTTTCCTCTCTGTCTCTAGGATTTTGAGTTCAGTTGGTTGAATGAGGTCTTGCAATATTATCCATATGGTTATCAAATAACCCAACAGGAGTGTGATTCAACCCAACTCAAGAACAGTTTGCCCTGTTCTAATTTGGAGTGCAAGACAACAAGTAAGCAATCTATTAAGACATTTTCTGTGATATTTCTATATATACTTTTGCAATCAAATGTATTAAACTTAAATACCACATTAGAAACCACACTTTATTGATTGATTCATGCTAAATGTCATCACTAATTAAATAAATTATTTTGCAAGAACACCACATAATATCTGAATTCGTTCACTAGCTCAGTTCTCTTTGGAGTCTTAAGAATTTTTATTTTATTTATTGTGATTTTATCATATCATACCTATAAGCACTAAACCATTAATTTACTGCGTTTTATCATAGTCAAATTCTCTTTTTTACTTGCTATGTGATTCTTCAATATACTTATACTCTCAATTTCATTAAGATGTATATTCTAGAGCACACTTAGCATATTTAGTTCCAAATATGTATATATGAATTCTTATTCTTATATTAAATGCATTTGTCTTCGTATTGGTGTTTTTATTCTCAATCCATTTTCTGATACATTGAAAGTGCAATTACTTACCTATACCTTTTCTACTATATCATAAGCTCTTTTTTCTCGAAAAATTCCTATACTGAACAATAGCCACAAGAAAGAAAGAGAGAATGGGACAAATTTTACCATTGAAGAAACTTTATCAATTGTATCAAATCCTGATGATAATAATGTATTTCTTTGTACCTTATCCCATAGCCAGGTCCACAAGTTATACCAGTAATGTCAAAATTTGATGTGCCATTGTTCATAGCAATGTAGTCATCTTCTATTAAAATAAAAGTTTACAAATAATAAATGATCTGACACGTATTCTCGTTACTATATGTATGGCTTGGACTATAGAGGATGTGCAGATTATTTTCTACGCCTCTAATGTTGCAATGGTTGAGTTCTGAAATAGAATGTAGGTTGAGCGAGTACTCAATATTGACGTGTTGAATAAACATGTAAAATTACATTAGCTTCATATTTTGGAACTTAATAGCAAGATGCAAGAACTATTCGAACTTTATGGGTTCAAGTTGCATTGTTTCACTTTATCAACTCCCTCAAATATGCACATACTCCTTTGCTGTAACAAAATGCATTGTTTTAAACACAACATAGTATTGATTCTCTTCTTAGATGAAGAAAAATGAGTGGAAAAAAAAAACTGTAAAAGATTATGGGTGTAGCTAAAGAAAACTGTAAAACATTATCAGCTCTCTCTTATATGCACACACTCCTCTCATAATAAGCTGTTGTTATCTACTTTTTGGCTTCTGCAAGTTCGAAAATGTTGGAATTGGTCATTTCCGTTATTTTTTATCTATTAAGTATTAATGTGGTTAACAATGTGCCACATCAGCACTCTCATGTGGAATAAATTAATAATTTTATATGTAACGTTAGTAAAAAATCATTACTTACTTTTTAAAAAAAAATTATAGCTATTTATATTTGTATTATTATTATTATTTTATTATTTATTTTTTTATATTCTCAATGCTAATCAAGCTCTTTTCTAAGTTGAGTTGGACACCCCACCCTAAAACAACCCATGAGCATTTGTGATAGCAACAACTAAGGGTTAAAACTCGAGTATATGTCATATGGAGCCGCTCAATGATTTTTTCTGCTTCTCAATAATCAGTGTATATATATACGTATGTGTGTTTATTAATTTAAATTCGAGAAATTATTTTTAATAAACTAAATTTATTTTCATAATCTATCTTATCGTAGGAGGCTACAGTTAAAATTTTAGTTGAAAATTCAGACGAAACCTGGTCTGCATTTTCCCTATCAGTAAAACTTTACTGATCACGAAACCAAATTTTGACTCATGAAATGAAACTGTAGATCTCCTAACACGTTTACAACAATTCCCATAATTTTTTTTAAAAAAATTCGTTTATAAATAATATAATATTATTTTTTTCGAGTGAAAATCTTCAAAGGAAATACGATCGGAATTTACAGTCGGGAGATCGATGGAACCGGATAGAAAGTTGAATTGACTAAATGGAGTAGGTGAATGTTGAAGAGACTTGGTGTAAGAACATTAGGGAGGTGTCATATGAATAAGTCATTAGACTTACAAAAAAATTATTCTCTAAAGTCTTACAAGTAACACTTTATCACATTTAATTCAAACATTTTAATTCAAAAAAATTTAAAAAATTCCTCTTCGTTTCCCTCCCTCACTCTTGACTCACTCTCCCTCTCCCTCCCCTATAAATACTTATCTTCTTCTTCATTCTTCACTTTACTTAACTTCACTCAAAAACACTCACTCACTCACTACACTCCATTGTTGATCTTTGAAGAACGAATCACTTGCTCATCTTCTCTTCATCATCAAGGGTAAAACTCTTCACTCTTACTCTTCATCTCCTCAAAAACTTGCATTCCATCTACATGAATGTACATTTTTATAGTTGCATGTTCAAAGTTTCATTCAAAAATTCTTAGAAAACCCTAGAAAAAAAAAAATCTTTTTAACAGGAAACAAATTTCTATAAACTCATAACAACCTCTACTTTTATCTTATGTGTTTGCATGTAACAAAAATATTTTTCAAACTCATTTTCTTAGGGTGGCTGAAAACCCTATAGGAGTAAGTTAGTCTTTTTGTTAATTTTTTTCTCATACTCGATTTAAAACCCTTTAATATATGTATTTCAAGTTCATAAGCTAAATAAAAAAAAAAGAGTTTTCTTTCCTATTTTTACTCATACGGCTGAAACTCTAGCAGTGAGAGTTGGTAGCCTTGTTTCATTTTTTTAAGAAAGATGCTTGCTTTGACCCTCATTTTAACTACATGCATGGAGTCCAAAAGTTGAAAATCAAAAAAAAAAAATTCCCTAGCCTATATATATATTTTTAGGGCCGAAACCTACTCATTCATGGAGTAGATGGGTTGAGTTTTATTTTTGAAATATGAGCTTTGATCTTGCCTTTCTAATGCTTAAGGATCATTGATCAAAAAGTTTGTAAAAATTTGACATTTTTATCATCATTTTCTTAGCCATGACCGAGACATGCATGGAGGAAATAGGATGATTTTGTGAATTTTTAAATTATATTACATGCTTGATTCTTTTAGACTTGCAATCTTGGTAAGGAGACGAAGTTCGTTTTAGACAAACACGAAAAACAACGATCTTTTTATACCCTTCAACTGAGGTAAAGGGAGACTGCCTGAGGGATACTCTTTATGAAAACTATGTGTTGTTTTGTGAATGACTTAATGTGTTTGTTTGAGTTTTGATGTGGTGGTTTAAATTGTTTTACTTGGTTGAATAATATGTTTAAATTTTTATGTTTGGTTATTTATTTATGAATATGTGAATGTAGTTGATGCATGCTAAAATCTGTTAGGAGACCGTTTGGTTGTTGTCTGGAAACCCTAACAATGGTTAGAGCTCAATTAATAATCTAGATAAAAGCTTTAAGAAAATCATATGAAGAATATTGAAAATAAATATTTATTTGAGGAAATATTTTGGTAAAAAATAAAATAAATTATCTTTTCAAAATTTGATGAGAATTTAAGAATCAAACTATATTTTTATGAAGAGAAAAAAAATTATTTGAAAATTTAAATGATTTTACCATAAGAGAAATCAAATTTGGAAAATATTTTATAGTGAAAAAGAAAAACCATAAAGAAAAAAAAGTTTATTTTTAAGATTTTAAAAAGATTTTTTTAAAAAAGAAAAGTTTCAATATTTTTCAGAAAAAGGAAAATTCCAAATTAAAATGGATTTTTGGAAAGAAAAGAACTTTTCTATAATTTAAATTTTTTTAAAAAAAATGAATTTCAAATGGAAAAGTTTTCTTTTACAATAGAGTTTTACTCAACAAAAATATTCCGATAACTTGGATAAGTTATGGAGGCTTTGTTTTGTATTTGTATTTCACTGAACGAAAAATAATGTTGAAAGTGAACCTAGTGACCAAGTTGTCGGGATGCTAGTGATTTAAAAACACGCAGATCTATGATCCGTGTCACGTTGTTATGGACTTCGTGTCCTATATACCTTGTTGGGGACCGTGTGTCCTACATACGTTGTAATAAACGTGGTGAAACGTGGTAAAAGGTGAAAGTTGTTTTCTATGACCACAAAGTCTAAGACTGGTGCATCGGTCTAGGACTCTTGTGACTGGACACTTGGGCTAAACGTCCTGTGTTGATAATGAAAAGTTTTAAAACATTGAAAAAAATTCATGAAAGGTCGTGAGCCTTGAGCGTCAACGAAGGGAAGAATGAAACACAAAGAAAAGTGGCGAGAATAAAATGTTTTACATGCATTTGGCAGACTTGCCCGCGTTGTTTTGTATGAATGCCTTAAAGGGTAAGTTATTTCATGCTACGTTGTGTCATCGTGCCTTTATGGACAATGAAATCCATATATGTTAATCACTGTGCCTTGTGTGGGACAGTGTGCTATGGAATCCATATACGTTGATCACTGTTCCTTAAAATGGACAGTGTGCTATGGAAAACATGTTGTGCCTTATTTGGCAATCGAGCTTGATCAACTCTTTTTAAATTGAAGTTAGGATCTCCAGAGATTAGGATAGATTGTTGAATATAAAAGTATCATGCATTTTTCAAAAATGACGATGATTATTGGATGTTATGTTTATTTTTGAAAATCTTATGTTGAATGTGAATATCTGTTTGTACATGTTGTTTTGTGTGTGTCATGCATGTTGTTATCGTAATTAGTCCATATATTGGTATCTCACCCTTGTATTTTTCTTGTTGGTTTTCTATCCCCATATGGCATATATATGTATTTGAGTATAGATGGATCCGGTAATTCCCCTGACTCACTCGATGATACGGGCTCTCATCTGTGAGAATGCCCATGACCCTGGCGCGTAGGTGTTTCATCCGGGGAACCACTCCGCCACATATACGGGCCCGATTTGTACAGTTGATGGTACAGAGGCGGTAGGACCGCAAAGGAGGACTCACACCGTAGAGACGATCGAGGTCTCACTGCCACCAACATGGTTCTATTTACAACACTTGGCGAACCAGGGACAGTTGGTCATGGATCCCCCACGGGACCCACCTCAGCAGGAAGCAGCACCGACTTCACCCATAGAGGAGGATCCCGAAGAGTTCATTGAGGATGATCGGAGGAGTACATGAAGGAGGAGCCGCAGTATCACCCTCTTGACGATGATGACAATGATTCCCTCGATTAGGGTATCGGGGCTACTGCTTCTCCATCCGATGCACCTTCTGGGAATGGGGATGGCCACCATGGTCTCCCCAATGGGTACCACTAGTCCGACCATCTATAGGACCTTGTTTTCTTTTGGGGTAGTATTGTCTCAATAGTTGTATCTGGCTTCTAAGAGCTTTTTTTTTTAGTTGTGTTTCCTTTGACCTTACCTCTGATTAGTGTATCTTTTATTTTCCTCATTTAAAACTCTTGTCAATGGCCTGTCCCCATGAAGGCCTTATGTTTAATGTATATAAAGTGTTTCATATCTCTTTGTTTCGTTTATGCTTATGATGTTTATGTTTATTAGTGCGTGAAAGAAGAAGAAAAAAAATTTATCACATTTTTGAAAAAGGATAATTACTTGAAAATCTCAAATTTCCCGAAAGTAACCAACAATTTTTAAGAGTTTTACTCTCCACAAAAAGGGGTATTAATGTGATGCTTAAGCTAGGGTGTTACATTAAACTATCACTACTATTAGTAAAATCCATCCTTCAACTAATTTTGTATTCTAATTAGTCCTTAAACTACTATTATTAGTAAAATCAATCCTTCAACTAACATGCCTCAAGGCTTTGTTCTTATTTTTTAAAGTAAAAAAATATAAAAAATTAAAATACAATAAACGGATTAGATTTAAGTAAAATAAACGATTTAATTTATTCACCGTTAATGATATAATTGAAACTGAGAGTTAATTGAATGATTGATTTTACTAATATCAGGAGTTTAAGGATTAATCGTAATGAAAAAATAGTTGAAGGATTGATTTTACTAATACTAAAATTTTAAGGACTAATTGAGAAGAAAAAATAGTTGAAGGTGCTTATTTTCAAATGAGCTAAAGTTTAGGGGGGTGTTTGCACTTTTCCCTAAAACTAATAATATAAATAATCATTAGATTTTGTGCTTTATAACTATGTCGATATTGATATATTATTTACTTTATTCAATTATTTGATAGAAACAAAAATTGATTAATTTTTGATTCTTTTAGAAAAAATTAGAATAACCCACACAGCGTGACATGTGCGAATGCACGGGTATACCACTAGTATTGTTTGAAAACAGGATGCATTATTATTTGAAAATTTATTTTTTGAATCTTAAAAATAGTATGATTATAAAATATTATCAATAAATAAATATTAAGGTAACTCAAACACAATCCTTATAATTTAGGTAATACGAATATAATACACTCATGTATCATATGCGAACCTATGCAATGCACGGGTAAATTATTTGTTGCAATAATTTATTTTGTAAATTAAAAATTATAAGATAAGTAAAAGTTGTTGACAAAGAGATATATTTATGTTAAAATTATTATAGTATTGTTTTTAAAAAAAGTACATAAATTATGGCATTATAATTTTTTCCTAGAAATTTACTTATGTGAAAATAATAAATAATAAATTAGCATGAATAATAACTTATTATTAGTTTACCGTCGCAAACTCCAAAAGTTTTTTATATTTTTAAGGAAAAAGAAAACGGAAACTCCAAAAGTTGATACTATATATTCTTGGATATTGCAAATAGTTTAGTACCATCAAAATTCTAAATGTAATTAAAACAAGAGTTTTATATATATATATATATATATATATATATATATATATATATATATATATATATATATATATATATATATATATATATATATAGTGTAAAAAGTTTTACACATGATTGGATAACTGTGTAAAACCTTTTTTATATTATCAATGTATATACATTAAATACTCAACAAAAGTTAATGTCATGGTTACATCATTTTTATTCAGGATTGCATAAGACATATAAAGAAGAATATGTTCAAAATCTGGAATTTTTACAAATGCTGCTAACTCATAATAGTGAATGAGAGAAGCAAAATAAATAATTAATCTTATCATGATCTTTAATATATTTTGGAGTAATGATATATGAACGCCACTTCTTGACACCCACTTTTGATGTCGGTATCGTAGCGGTATTATAGTGCACTGAAGCTATTTTCCCAATTTTGACTTTTGGTATTTTCCCAATTTTGACTTTAAATATATATATATATATATATATATATATATATATATATATATATATATAACTTTTTTGAGTACTATTATATTTAATCATTAAGTAGGTTTTCAAAACCGGACCGGCCGGTCCGACCGGGGCCAGGCCTAGTGTTCGATCCGGAATAGACACAAAACCGTTTAGAACTTGAACCGGCCAAAAACCGCTAGAACCGGTAAAACCGGTGAAAACCGGTGGTTCAACGGGTTGGATTGGGGCCTCGGTCTTGCTCACTAAACAAAGCCCACTTGGACCCATATTTATTACTTTATTTTTGTCTTCAAAAGGGGTTGTGTTGATATGAACGTAGATGCTCAATCTATATTGAACCAAAAGTTGCTTAATTTGTATTGAAAAACAAAGCCCATTTCATTTAGGAGCCTGAGCTTCAGAAATGAACTAGCTAGAGACAACAATTAAACATTTTTGGTCTAAACCCAGTGTATCCAAACGCTGTTAACGAAGGACTAATCACGGATCGCGGGGCATGGCTTCCACTGGTCAAGCATTATTTTAACGCTGTCAGGAATCGAACCCGGGAGCAAACCGAGTCGACCCCTAGAGTGTCCCAGGGCAGGCCTTACAACCGCTGGGCCAGGAAGCTTGGTTAACAATTAAACATAAGTATATTATAAGTATGATATTTTAAGTGAAATTTAATTTTTAATGTAATGGAATTTTCAATATTATGTTAATCTTTTGTTTAATAATGATATATATTATAATAAAAATTTAAAAATATTATTTAATCAATACCGATTCAACCACGGTTCATTATATGGTTAATGCCAAGGTTTTTAAAACCGGACCAGCCAATGAACTGGTGAACTGAATTAAACAAATATTTGTACGTGAGTAGCCAAATATTTCCATGGTGTTGAAAATGATTGTAAGCTTCAGGATGACCCACTAACCATATAATGAATTGAATTAACCAAATATTTGCACGTGATTAACCATATATTTACATGTTTTTTTAAAATGATTGTAAGCTTCAGGATGACCCATTAACCATATATTGAACTGAATTAACCAAATATTTGTACGTGATTAACCAAATATTTACATGGTTGAGGAAAATAATTGTATGGTTCAGGATGACCTATTAACCATATAATGAACTCAAAAAACTAAATATTTACACGAGATTAACCAAATATTTACATGGTTATGAAAAATTATTGCAAGTTTCAGGATGACCCATTAACCATATAGTAAATTGAATTAACCAAATATTTACACGTAATTAACCAAATATTTGTACATAATTAATGAAAAATATTAATACTAAAAAAAGCTAAATATTATTTTTATAAAAAAAGT
Source organism: Sophora flavescens (assembly GCA_030762895.1). Taxonomy (NCBI): domain Eukaryota; kingdom Viridiplantae; phylum Streptophyta; class Magnoliopsida; order Fabales; family Fabaceae; genus Sophora; species Sophora flavescens. Next base: position 207,122,168 of record CM061065.1, on the reverse strand, counting down.
GGTCAAAATTGCAAAAATACAACTGTTGCAATAAGCTATAATACCACTACAATGCCGGTATAAAAGTGGGTGTCAAAAAGTGGTGCTTGCGATCTGTCTCCTTCCCCTTCCTCACTTCACGGTCCACCCTCTGGCACCACCAAAGACAACTCCTTTTGTTCCCTTCTTCAGCTCTCACTTTCTGAACACGAGCTCGTGGAAAGGGTTCTGAAGACGAGCCGGTGAAGACGAGCTTCCCACCATTGTTGGAGATGGTGGTAAAGACGGTGATGACGAGTCTCCTTTAAGCAAGGTTATCTTCCTCTCCTTTTTTAATCATCTTCTGGGTTTTTATTTCCATCTTGCTTTTGTGTGTTTAGGGTTTCTTCTTTCTGGGTTTCTTTTTTTTTTTAAGCAGAAAGGCATGCAAAGGCATCACAATAGAGCAAGACATCCCAACTAGGTTGGCACCCCAAACTCTACCAATCATCTGCAGCACACCTTAATATTATTAAAGAAAAAGAAAGGAGTACAAGCAAACATGGGGGGACATGAACCAAACCCATGAGGAATTATTGAAACCTATAACTAGGTAAACCAATCCTATTCCTAAAAAACTCTTCCTTAATAAAATCAGGAATAACATCCCACCAAATTGAGCCAGAGACACTATAACCATAGCTAGCTAGCTTGTCCGTACAATTATTACCTTCTCTATAGATATGGGAGACTATGAACTGCATTTGCTTTGTGAGAAAGACACAATTTCTCCATCTATTTCTAATCCTCCAAGGGACAATGTTGATGTTATCAAAAGCTGCCACTACAGCTTGAGAGTCAGTCTCCAACCAGAGATAATGCCAACCCTTCTGGAAAGCAAGCTCAATACAAAACAAGGCACCATGTAATTCAGCGAGCAAAGATGATTGAGAGCCAAGGTTGACTGCAAAACCGCCCAAGAAATCCGAATTAAAATCTCTAAACAGACCACCACAGGCTGCTGGACCAGTAGGACCCAGAGCGCTGCCATCGGAGTTACATTTCACCATGTTTCTTAACGGAGGATGCCATTTAACCTCTTTTATCTGGGGGGCAGTGACCGGGTGACATTGCACATTGAATCTTTTTCAGAAGGTGAACTCAGATATGGAGTTAGACATCGTTCCTCTGCTATACTGACCGGACAGAGCAACACCCGAGTGAATTAAGGCCATAGCTGAAGTGGCAGAGATAAACTTGTTATCAAACCTGGCTCTATTTCTGCAATGCCACATGACATAAACAATGTTAAGGATGCCTGCAATAATCATATTCTGAACCTGCGAGCTCCAACTTCTGTTGTAGATAGAGAGTACTGTATCAAAAGAAGAGCAGTCAATAGAACAATTCAGATTGGTCGTGAACCAACACCAAAGAGACTTGGCAAATTGACACTCTAAGAATAGATGCTTTGTAGTTTCAAAAGCCTGCTCACAAAGGCTACACATAGAGACCAGAATGCAACCCCTGCCTCGCAGATTTTCATCAGTGGGCATTTTATTATTCATGATTCTCCAAAGAATAAAAGATTTTGAGGGAGGAACATACCGGTTCCAAATTAACTTTGTCCAAGGAAGAGCCTAGCCAGCTGGATTATGGAAGGTGAAAGCTTCCTTGAAGCTAAGGCAACCCGAAGCTGTGCTAGACCACACCAGATGATCACTAACCGGGGAAAAGGGATGGCCTCTTTGAGATCAGGGGATTTAAGGAGAAGAGCACTAGGGACACACCAGTTACCATCAATGATGAAATCTGAGACTTTAGCTGACAGACTAGCACGCACATCATGAGGAATATTAAGGTACTCTGAGACAGGTTGTGGCAGCCATTTATCAACCCAAAAGTTGATGTTCCAACCATCCCCCAAATTCCAAGAGGCATTCTTCAACACCTCATCCAAGTAGCATTTAATTCCGGGCCAAAGAGAAGAGGAAATGTGGTGGCTGCTTGCTTTGTTATGCCTAAAGGTTCTCGCTTTAAGTAGAGTAGACCATTCATTCTTTGATGAAACAAAATCCCAGCTCAGCTTTAACAAACCTGCCCTGTTAATAGCTCTAATGGGTCTAATGCCTAGACCTCCTTCAATGTAAGGTTTGCAAACCTTATTCCAAGAAACCGTAACAATCTTTTTGACGTTAACATCCCCAGCCCAAACAAAGTTTCTCAACCACTTGTCAACAGAATTCAATAAGCTAACAGGCCATTCATAAAGATGGAAGCTATAGACTAGCATACCAAGAGCAATGGATCTTACCAATTGAACTCTTCCCATGATAGAGAGAAGGGATCCCTTCCAAGAAGCTAACTTGCACTTGATTTTATCTGCAATAGGGGCAAGATGCAGCCTTTTAGGCCTACCTTTGAAGATAGGGACTCCCAAATAAGTGAAGGGAAGAACACCATGAGAGAATCCAAGGATATGAGAAAGAACAACCCTTCTTGAGCCAGAGATGCACCCGGTGTAGAACTTGGACTTTTCAGCACTAACAACCTGACCAGAAACCTGCTCATACTCCTTAAAAAGGGATAACAGATTGCTTAGGATAGTTTTTTAAGCTCTGTAGAAAATTAAAATATCATCCGCATAAAGAACATGGCTAGGAATTCGAAGATTTCTTGGGCCAGACATCAATTGCAACTTACCATCTTCAACTAGTTTGGTGATGCCTCTACTGAGAACCTCCTCGACTAGACAAAAGAGGAGGGGGGACAGGGGGTCACCCTGCCGAACCCCACGCTTGCAATTAAAGAAACCAATGGCCTTACCATTAATTGACATAGACAACTTAGCAGAGAGCAAAATAGATTCAATCCAAGAGCAGAACTGAGCATTAAAGCCAAAGGACTGAAGGACCTGCAGTAAGAAATTCCAGTTAAGAGAGTCAAAGGCCTTTTTTATGTCAATTTTCAAAGCTATCTGACCACCAAACGATCTTTTATCAAGCAGATTAATACACTCAGAGGCTACACCAATGCAGTCTGCAATCTGCCTACCTTTAATGAAACCCCTCTGGTTTTCACTGACGATTTTAGGGGCAATAACTGCCAGCCTGTCAGCCAAGATCTTGGTAATTATTTTGAACTTGAAGTTAGCCATAGCAATGGGCCTAAATTGATCAATCTTGACAGCATTAGATACTTTAGGGATAAGAGTAACGATGCTGGAGTTGAAATTGGGAAGAACCCAACCGTGTTGGAAGAACTGAAGCATAGCATTGTACACGTCTTGCGCAATCACATCCCAATAGGTATGATAAAAATGGCCCCCAAAGCCATCTGGGCCAGGGGCACCACTAGCATTCATTGAGAAAACCGCATCTTTAACCTCCTATAGGGTGGGCAAGTTAGTCAGGAACGCATTGTCCTGAGCAGAAACAAGATTTGGAATAACTCTGCCTATTAGATCATTAGAGTGACAAGCATTACCACTACCAAACAGGTTCTGATAAAACAGCAAAATATGATTTTCAATTTCTCCAGACTTGCTAAGAATCTTGCCTTCATGATCAAGGACAGTGATTTTATTGGTAGCACCCTTAATCTTGGCCATACGATGGAAGAATTCCGTGTTTCTATCACCCTCTAAGTGCCAGTTAATTCTGGACTTCTCCTTCCAAAAATCCTCTTCATAGCTAAGAGCAAGCTCCAACAACTTCTGAGCTTCTTTCTCTTTATTGCGAAGATCCACAGAAGCACCATCATTAGTAATTTGAGCCTGAATCTGGTCCAAACTAGCCATGGCATCTTTGACATTGTTATGTACATCCCCAAAAACCGACTTGTTCCAATCCTTAAATTTTAACTTCAAGGACTTCAATTTTTGAGTAAGAACAAACATGGGACAGTCAATAATAGGCTCTTTCCAAGAGTCAGCAATGAACCTCCTGCAATCTGGGTGACTAGACCACATTTTCTGAAATTTAAACATTGAACCAAACTGTTTGTCCTCATTTTTTAAGGACAAAAGGAGAGGGAAGTGGTCAGACTTGGCTCTGGTAAGAATGCGACAAGAAACATTGTTCCAAAGGTCAAGCAGCTCACTGTTACAGAAAGACCGATCTAGTCTCCTCTCTGTGTAGCTGTTACCAAGCCGGCCATTGGACCAAGTGAAAAGAGAGCCCCTTGTGTCAATGTGAATGAGGTTGGAAGAATCAGTCCAAGATCTAAAATCTTCACAGGATAATTTAGAGGGTAGAGACTTACCCCTATGCTCATGAGAGCCCAAGACACAGTTAAAATCCCCAATATAACACCAAGGGGCACGATGAGACTGCTGAAGCGCGAAAAACTCAGACCAAAGATGTCTCCTCTTAATCTGATTAGTTGAAGCATACACTGCTGAAATCACCATTTGCTTGCCATCAACACTCACAGCACAAGTGACCTACTGATCCGAGCTAGCTAAGATGGTGGGAGAGAATAAGGCTGTACAAAGGCACCACAGGTTAGGCATGCTGCTGCCCCTGTCGTTAACAGTAAAGAGCCTCAAATTGAGCTCCTTCAAAAAACTGGCAGGCAGTTGTTGACAAGAAATCCAAGGTTCCGAAATGAACACCATGTCTGGTTAATGCATAGAGCATAACTTCTTGAGAACCAACCTAGTTTCAAGGTTAGTAATGCCTCTAGCATTCCAATACAAAATCTGCATTAAGCAAAGTTTTGAGGACCACCCCTATCCCGGGCCTTCATGGCATTAGCCTTCTGAATCTGAAGCTGTTTCTTTTTCAGCTTTTTCATTTGGAATTTTGAGCGGATTACTATGAAGCCAGCATCTTGTTCCAGATTACCCTTAGGATCATTGATGAGTGTGATTTCACATCATCTTTGTCTATCATTTTGCATGCATTTTCATGTAGTTTAGGCACATTTTAGTTTGATTTTTGGTTAATTTTCCTTTGGAACGGGTAAGGCGGTTTGTGTGGTGTTGTTTTGCAGAAATCAAGGGTAAAATGCTCAAGATCAACCATGATGGAGTTTGGATGAAGATGGAGCTTGAAAACTGAAGAAAATGAGCCAAACAGAGCCCATCACAGCCTAGCCGTGATGCCCATCATGGCCATGATCGAGCAAAACTGAAAAGGAAGAAAGGCTGAAGTCAGAGTCCGTCACGGCCTGGCCGTGATAGCCATCACGGCCGTGACCTAAAACCCCCACAAGTCAGAGCCCATCACGGCCATAGCCGTAATATTCATCATGACTGTGAAATGAAGGCTCGCGTCGCGAGAGCCGTTTCGCGTCGCGAAGGATCAAAACTTTGCAGACTTGCCCAAGGCAGAAGCCGTCACGGCCAGGCCGTTATGGCCATCACGGTCGTGACGCGCATTACTTGGACCTGAAGCAACTGATTTGGATCAGAATTTGAGTTAGATTGGGACTCTAACTTCCCACATCTATAAATAAGGACCAGGCAGAGGCAGAAGAACACAACTGGAGACAACAGATCCATACATAGGAATACACACACATAGACTTTAGGCTACATTTTAGGATCTATCTTCTTCTTCCTCTTCTCTTCTCTGATTTTGTATTTGCATGATGTTGTCAACCAAGCTTGTCATCTCCTTGGCAAGGCTGGAGTAGTAGCTTAGTTTCTAGGGATTGGGGCTATGCCCGAGATTCGTTTATGATGTTGAATTTGATGTAATATCTTCGTTAATTTTGATTTGCTTTAGATCTGATTTCTAGTGTTTTAATCACTCGTAAATTCGACGACCGCTTATTTGCGGGATGTAGACATTCTAAGGAGGAACCTAGCGGTGAACTTAGGATTTCTAGTGTTTTTCACTCGTAAAATTCGGCGACCGCTTATTTGCGAGACGTGGATGATCTAAGGAGGAACCTAGCGGTGAACTTAGGTTTATTTGCATGACTTAGACATTCTAAGGAGAAACCTAGCGGTGAACTTAGGTGTCGGATCTATAGAGTCAGACTTGGGACTGAAATCACGAGAGTTAGAAGCCGTCCCTCGAGGATCAACGAGTTGTCACGAAACGCAAAGGGTCCAATCTGAGTTCGACTACCACGAGAGTAGGGGTTGGGTCAATTGGGCACGGCTTTTGTAACCCGAGAGGGAGCTTAAGCTATTAGAGGATAAACTCGCCTTCAAGGCAATTTCGCTAATTAACAAGGGTAATCGACTTAGCAACGTAAACGATCTTGTTGGTAACCTAAAATCCCTAGGAACCCATTTAGATCTGAAAAACCAAAAAAGATTTGTTTTCTGTTTTATTTGATTCTGTTTTAATTATCCCTTAATTCAAAATTCATAACCATTTCAAAATACAAATCCTTTTTATAACAGTCCAGATTTACTCAATTTGATAATTGGTTGCGATTCGGGATCACAGTCTCTGTGGGATCGATATCTTTTATTACTTGACGACAGTCCGGTACACTTGCCGGAATCGCACGCGTCGCGTCGCTCGAGCGGCGCGCTGTCAAGTTTTTGGCGCCGTTGCCGGGGACTGTGCCTTTTCGAATCTCAATTTAGTTTTTGAATTGATTTTTCTGGACCTTTTCTTTTTATTTGATTTTTATTTCTGAAAAAAAAATTCAAAATTTCTTTCCTTCTAGTGTATCCATCTCTCTGTATGTTATATGCAAAGATCCCTAAGTCTTGGGAGCCTTAGTGAGGTTGATCCGGAAATCGAGAGGACCTTCCATAGGCGTAGGAGACTACAAAGAGAGGGAGAAAGGTTGACCCATATTCCACTCATGGCGAATCAACCGGATACAAAACCTTTGAAGGACTACGCAGCCCCAAATGCGAGAGGCGTGCGAACTGGGATAGCCAGGCCAGAGATTGAGGCGGAGAACTACACTATACCGCCTATGCTAATCAACATGATTAGGCAGCACCAATTCGGAGGATTGCCCTCGAAGGACCCGACTGATCACGTAGAAACATTCTTGGAGTTCACCGATGCGATCAGGATTCATGGTGCACCGGTCGATGCTATACGCTTAAGGTTATTCCCCTCATCTCTGACTGGAAAGGCAGAGGCTTGGCTAAAGCAATTGCCCGCCAACACCTTGACTACTTGGGACCAACTGGAACAGGTGTTCTTGGAGAAATTCTTCCCTCCATCCAAGACGGCCTACATACGAACCCAGATCACCGGCTTCTTCCAAAAAGATGGAGAATCCTTATCGGAAGCTTGGGATCGCTACAAGGGACTGCTGGAGTCTTGCCCACACCATGGACTCGAGAGGTGGTTACTAGTGCACACCTTCTACAACGGATTGGACTACTCTTCGAAGGTGTCACTCGATTCTGCAGCTGGTGGAGCCTTTATGAATAGGCCTCTGACTGAGGCATTCAACATCATTGAGAATGTCGCCACCAACTACCACCAATGGGGTTCCGAAAGAGGTAATAACCCGAACAAGATTTCGGGGGGTAAGTTTGAGGTGAATAGTATCGATCTGATTATGTCTAAATTTGACTCACTAAATAAACGATTAGATAAGATTGAAAAGGCTCATGTGAGTTCAGTCGATGCTACTAATGTTGTTTGTGAGATTTGTGATGTGCAGGGACATGATATAATGGAGTGCCCACATGGTGTCGCTTCTGAGTCCGGTGCTTCAGGGGAGCAAGTGAACTCTTGCCACAATTTTTACGACACAAACCCGAAGCTGCCAAACTATGCTCCCCCGAACCCCTACAACCAGAGGAGGAATAGTCCTTACCTTTCCTACGGAAACTACAACAACACGTTGAATCACGAGTTCCAAGAAGGACAAGGTAATAGGAAGCCCGCGTCTGGGTATCCTCAGGTACAAAAATCTAAGCTCGAGTCTCTCATGGAAAACTTTGTTGCCACTCAAACTAAACAGAATGAGGCAATAAAAGAGCTAGCATCCAATGTAGAAAACTTAGCCATCCACAACAAGATGCTAGAAACCCAGATTGCCCAACAGGCCAGCACATACACTAGACCTAAGGGTACGTTCCCGGGTCAACCCGAAGCTAATCCCATTGAACATTGTAATGCCATACACTTGAGGGATGATAAGCTTGGGGTGGGGGTAATTGAAATGGACGTGGAACCAGAGGAGGACATGAGCGAAAAGGAAGAGCCGGAACCAAAGTATGTCCCTCCACCACCGTACCAACCCCCAATACCTTTCCCACAAAGGTTTGTCAAGAGAAAGCAAGTGGAAGTAGAAACTAAGAGCTTAACTGAGGAGCCAATTGTCATGAAAAAATCTAATATGCCTCCTAAACTGAAAGACCCAGGTAGCTTCTCTATCGCTTGTTCAATTAAACAAGTGCAAATAGACCAAGCCTTATGTGACTTAGGGGCTAGTGCGAGCTTGATGCCCCTCACTATCATGGAAAGGTTGGGAAGCAAAGAGTTGGGACCATTCAAATTCTCCTTACAATTTGCGGATGGCTCAACTAGGACTCCTCTAGGCATACTAGAGAACGTTCCTGTGAAGGTAGGGAAACTCTTCATCCCTACCGATTTCCTGGTATTGGATATGAAAGGGAATTCTGAATTCCCCATCATTTTAGGAAGGCCATTCTTGGCCACCGCTGGAGCAGTAATAGATGTAAGGAATGGTAAACTCTCTCTAAATGTAGAGGAAGGTAGGGCAGATTTTCAATTGACTAACTCTTATAACAACCCTCCTTTTGAGAGCCATGTGTGCAGAATTGACGTAACGTCTCCAGTGGTAAAGAAAGAACTTAGCATGGAAGCCACTCCAAAGATATGCATGGATGATGATGCACCCTACAGTGACGAAGTTGGAGTGGCTGATCATGCGGAAACAGAACTTCCGCCGGGAGGAAGGAAGGTCAGGAAGCTCCGAATGAAAAGAGCGAAGCGGAAGCATAATTGGTCGTATGAGCAGAATCGGTTGTTCGAAGGAGTTCCATGGAAGGGAAGTGTTCCTGCACTTCTACGCCCAGTCGACCCCGGTTGATTGAAGGAAGTTTGGTCAAGCTTAGGACCGTAAATAAGCGCTTCTTGGGAGGCAACCCATGTTTTCTTTCCCTTTTTCTTTTGTTTTTGAATTTAGCTCTTGAATAATTTGAGAAGATCAAGAGTGAAAAATCATAAATTAATAGATTTGTCTAGTGTTTTCAGGTTAAAGAGGAAGGAAGAACAAAAAGAGCAAGGACCCTAATAAAGTCAGAAGCCATCACGGCCTGCCCGTGATACGCCTCACGGCCGTGATGCTATTTCCACCCAAGTTTTGACTGGAATGTGAGCCAACACCCGCTACCGACTCGGTAAGTTGTTCCAATTTTTCTCCTCTCTCCGACTTGATCATTTACATTGGAGACAATGTAAGTGTTAAGCTTGGGGTAGGGGTACTTTTGCATTTGCATTGTTGCATTCATATTGCATTCACATAGGCATAGTTTGGTATGATCACATTCTCTAGATTGCCCCTGACTTAGAATATGCATCCAATTGTGAGAGCTTAGTGCCAAATGAATTGAGATAGTGAATTTGTGAACCCAATTTTTTATTATTCTTGTGATATGGCTAAAAATAAAAATTCTTGAGATAATCTTTTGATAGTTGATAATAAGCATGTGGTTACTTAGATTTGTATGTCTCACTGATTTTTGAACTACTAAATGTAAGATTTTGAGCCAAAAAGGGGTACTCACTAAATCTACCTCATTCCTTGTGATAGAGTGATTTAATTCCTCTTGGACTGTATTCTCTAGAACTTGACTTGAAACCGTTTCGAAACTTGAAAATTTTTTAAAACATTTTTGAAAATGATTGAGGCACTAGGTACTTTTCCGGCCTTCTGAGCTTTGAATAATTAAATGCTACCCCTTAGTTGCCCAGTTTTGAGCCTAAAGATTAAAATACTTTTCTTGGTACCTTGAAATACTTTGATGAATAATGCTTGGTATGGCACCTTTTAAAGTATAACAAAAAGGGTAAAAAGGTAGTTTGAAAAAAACATATGGGATGAGAAAAAAATATTTCTCTTGAGCTATAAATCTCCCCGTCTCCAATAAATAAAAATGAAATAAACACAAAAAATGGAGAAGGGGATGACAAAAGAAAGTGAGAAATAAAAAAATAAAAAAAGAAGAAAGAAAGGTGGAGAAGTGAATCAAAGCCAAAAAGGGTATTTTAGAAGGTGTCATGCTTTGCAATGTTTGATAATTCGTCTAGCCTTCTTGAATTTCCCTTTCCTTGATATTCCCACCTAACAATAAATCCCATGGCCACATTACAACCAAAGTGAAAGACCTCTTGATTCTTATGTGTTTTCATTAATAAAGTAGAGATTTGGTTAATAGTCAAGCCTATGGTAAAATACTTTCCTTGAGGAAATTGAGCGAATTGTCATATACCCTAAAATACTTGAGTGAGGTGAGATGAGTGCCCAAATAAGTGAGAGTATGAATTTGATGAACCTAAGCTTCTAATTGGACTTGAAATCGATTATCTCTCGGGTGCTTATTGAATATGCTTGTCACTTGGATTAGCTTCTCGGGTTCTTGGTTCACTATCCATGCTTTGAATGATTTATATCTTATGGCCTTAGTGATTGCTTGAGGACAAGCAAAATCTTAAGCTTGGGGTGATTTGATGAGTGTGATTTCACATCATCTTTGTCTATCATTTTGCATGCATTTTCATATAGTTTAGGCACATTTTAGTTTTATTTTTGGTTAATTTTCCTTTGGAACGGGTAAGGCGGTTTGTGTGGTGTTGTTTTGCAGAAATCAAGGGTAAAATGCTCAAGATCAACCATGATGGAGTTTGGATGAAGATGGAGCTTGAAAACTGAAGAAAATGAGCCAAACAGAGCCCATCACGGCCTAGTCGTGATGCCCATCACGGCCATGATCGAGCAAAACTGAAAAGGAAGAAAGGCTGAAGTCAGAGTCTGTCACGGCCTGGCCGTGATAGCCATCACGGCCGTGACCTAAAACCCCCACAAGTCAGAGCCCATCACGGCCATAACCGTAATATTCATCATGGCCGTGAAATGAAGGCTCGCGTCGCGAGAGCCGTTTCGCGTCGCGAAGGATCAAAACTTTACAGACTTGCCAAAGGCAGAAGCCGTCACGGCCAGGCCGTTATGGCCATCACGGCCGTGACGCGCATTACTTGGACCTGAAGCACCTGATTTGGATCAGAATTTGAGTTAGATTGGGACTCTAACTCCCCACATCTATAAATAAGGACCAGGCAGAGGTAGAAGAACACAACTGGAGACAACAGATCCATACATAGGAATACACACGCATAGACTTTAGGCTACATTTTAGGATCTATCTTCTTCTTCCTCTTCTCTTCTCTGATTTTGTATTTGCATGATGTTGTCAACCAAGCTTGTCATCTCCATGGCAAGGCTGGAGTAGTAGCTTAGTTTCTAGGGATTGGGGCTATGCCCAAGATTCGTTTATGATGTTGAATTTGATGTAATATCTTTGTTAATTTTGATTTGCTTTAGATCTTATTTCTAGTGTTTTAATCACTCGTAAATTCGGCGACCGCTTATTTGCGGGACGTAGACATTCTAAGGAGGAACCTAGCGGTGAACTTAGGATTTCTAGTGTTTTTCACTCGTAAAATTCGGCGGCCGCTTATTTGCGAGACGTGGATGATCTAAGGAGGAACCTAGCGGTGAACTTAGGTTTATTTGCATGACTTAGACATTCTAAGGAGGAACCTAGCGGTGAACTTAGGTGTCAGATCTATAGAGTCAGACTTGGGACTGAAATCACGAGAGTTAGAAGCCGTCCCTAGAGGATCAACGAGTTGTCACGAAACGCAAAGGGTCCAATCTGAGTTCGACTACCACGAGAGTAGGGGTTGGGTCAATTGGGCACGGCTTTTGTAACCCGAGAGGGAGCTTAAGCTATTAGAGGATAAACTCGCCTTCAAGGCAATTTCGCTAATTAACAAGGGTAATCGACTTAGCAACGTAAACGATCTTGTTGGTAACCTAAAATCCCTAGGAACCCATTTAGATTTGAAAAACCAAAAAAGATTTGTTTTCTGTTTTATTTGATTCTGTTTTAATTATCCCTTAATTCAAAATTCATAACCATTTCAAAATACAAATCATTTTTATAACAGTCCAGATTTACTCAATTTGATAATTGGTTGCGATTCGGGATCACAGTCTCTGGGATCGATATCTTTTATTACTTGACGACAGTCCGGTACACTTGCCGGAATCGCACGCGTCGTGTCGCTCGAACAGCGCGCTGTCAATCATCAATCAAGTACGGATTAGGGACAGTTTGCTGAGAAGGAACCGAATCATCAATGTTGTCCTCCTCTTCCTCTACTTGTGTTCTCCACAGCCTACCAACAATTTGCAAGTCCTTGGTAATTGCAGGATTGGAATTCGTAAAAGGAGTTGAAGGGAAGTGGCCTGAATCTGAAGCAGACTACGCATCTGTGTCAAGGTCAGTCTCAGGAACCTGACCAGAAGACACTTCCTTTGAGTGATGAGCTAAGGGGGTGCCTAAATCAGAAAAAAAAAAACATTGTACAATGCCTCTTGTGTTCCAATACAGCCAATGGACAGATCATTGCCCTTGCTAGTCTCCCCAACCATAACAGGTTCATTAACCAAACCTATGAGGGGATTTGTGTCAAGTTGAGGATTCAGAGCTGAGATAGGGATGTTGTTAACCCCAACCAACTCCTCTCGAGCCACAGCCTCATCCTCTAAAGGCCATCCTGGAGCACGTTGATTATCACTGACCAGCCCCTGTTGACTAGTACCGACTCCTGCATTGTCATTCTATACTAATTTCTCTTTTCCTTTTTCTGATTTCTGTTTAGCAAACCTGGAAACCACGCGAGCAGGCTGCCCAACAGTTGGAATACAATGATTCTCAGCCTCACCAGTCCTTTTGCAGGAAGATAGTGAGTGACCGATAGAGTTACAAGCAGTGCAGAATTCAGGGAGGTTTTCATATTCAATATCCACCGGGAATTCGAAATCCTCTCTCTCAACCATCACCTTGCTTCGTAGCACAGTTTTCAGATCAAGGTCAATGAGAACGCGAGCATAATGACCAAACCTACGCTCAAGAGTGCACTTGCTTGTTATGGCATCCAAGCAGATAGGAGAACCTATGCTGCCCGCTATAGCAAAGATGATTTTATGTCTCCAATACTCTTGTGCCAAACCTGAGATCCGAATCCAACATTGGGTGGATGTTTGTTTTTGGATGGCGGGTTTAAAGTCTGGTGTCCAAGCAAACAGCTGCAAGAAATCTGGTTTTAAATTCCAGGATGTGACAAATCTAACCTTTCGCAGGTCATCTAAAGAGGAAAAGGAAAACTCGTAATAACCCTTACCAAGAGAGATCACGCCCCATGGACCAAGGGGCTTCCATAATGACGATAGCTTGGCTTTCAAGGCATCCACCCTAATCGGGTTATCACCTTTAGAAAGGATAATGCGGCCATGAAGGTGATTCTTGCAGTCATCAAGACCAGCCTTGTACTCTTCTTACGGAATTTTTATTGCAATCGGATCCCCTTTGATGCGAGGTTTAGGAAGGTGGCTGTGTGGGATATCATAGATGTTCCTGAGCGCCTCTGTGAAGGTCCTTTGTTGTGGAGAGGACCGTGATGGCTCAGGAGAATCATCCTTTGCTGGAGACGCAAGGGACTGGGAAGTAGGGGGCAGGCAAGAGCTTGAAGGAGACAAGGGAGCAAGGAAGGGCCAAGGGTAGACCTCCATGATCAACCACAAAGCAGGCCTAGGAGGATACGTGCGGCAACCCTAGCAGAGCTTCATCAGAGCGCCCGTCTTTCTGGGTTTCTATTTCCACCTTTTGAAGATTAAAAGAAAAAAGTAATCTTTGGTGATGATCAAGTTTTGCATTCAATGTACTTTGTCTTGCTCCTAATTTTTCTAAAAACTATTTGATTCCAAGAATTTCTCCACAACTTTGCCTATAATGTGCTTTATTTTGTTAAGATTTATTTGATTATGAAGAGTCTTCTTGAGTTGAGAAAACACGGTTATGTTCCTCAACCTTACCTTCCACCGCACCCACAAATCATGAGCAAGAATCGATGCATCTTCCTTCCAAAGATCATTCCAATTGCTTCTTATAGAACCTGACAAATGGTACTAATCCAAGTCCTGCAAGCATAGATACATATACTTAGAAACAAAGATGACATTTTTCACATCAGATCAGTACTTATTACTACCCTTATCCATCTTTTCTATTATTGTTATGATAGGTTCAGTGCAAGAATTCCTCTTTTGAGCAGAGGTAGCTCCGGAAAGGCAGAAGAAGACCTCAGTGAGAGAGATTTGTCCAACCAATTTTCTGATTTTCTTCCTCATTCATGATAATGATATAGTTTCTAATTTTCCTATTTTTTTGGGATGACTGCCAAGTGTACAGTGATCCATACAATGTGGTAACTATCGAACAAAAATGAAAATCCTACTATTACATAATTACTGATCCTATCATGCAAAAATTGGTAAAAGGAAATTAGACAAAGTCAGCCATCCAAGTGGGAGGCTTCTTGGTACGTTCTGGTCTGGAGTTGGGCTGTGCAAGTCCTCTTGGGTCCAATTCTGGTTGAAATTCCTTAGGCTGCTTGGCATTTGTTGATGAGTGGCCCATATTCGTATCATTACCCCATTCCCCAATGACAACCTTGTCCTCAAGGTTGAGATCTGGGTAAGTGAGTTCCAAGGAGTTCTTATCTTCCCACATGGCTTCAGCTTCAGTGGTCCCCTCCCATTGTACCAAAAATTGTTGTTGATGACGATCAGATGTGACCAAAACTCGAGTTCCCAAGAAGCGGTGGGGCTTGACCTCCAAACTCGTGCCAGTAAGTGGGGGAGCCAGAGGAGGGATGCTAGGTGGTGGGGTGCCATAAAATGGTTTCAACTTGGAGACATGCACAACATGGTGGATCCTAGCCCCTGCAGGTAGCGCGAGTTCATAAGCCACCTTCCCTATGGTGCGCAACACTTGGTAAGGCCCGAAGTAACGGCGAGCCAGCTTGGGGGTGCGACGGCCACGCAAGGAAATCTGACGAAAAGGCTGAAATTTTAACCAGACCCAGTCTCCTTCTTTGAACACACGGTCCGATCTGTGGGCATCAGCTTGGTATTTCATACGCAGTTGAGCTAGCTTCAAGTTTTCACGGATGAGGCTTAGAGTTTGGCGTCTGTGTGTGAGAGATTCGTCCAATGAGGCTACCGCTGTGGTTCCTGCCACATAAGCACAAAGGTTGGGTGGTGGTCTACCGTAAAGCACCTCAAAGGGTGTGAGCTTGATAGCCGATTGAAAGGTTGAATTATACCAGTATTCAGCGAATGGAAGGTAACAAACCCATAACTGAGGAGAATCGCATACAAAGCAACGAAGGTATGTTTCGAGTATTCTGTTTGTGACCTCAGTCTGGCCATATGACTGAGGATGGTAGGCATTACTGAAGGCTAATTTGGTACCATGGAGTCGAAAAAGTTCTTTCCAAAATCGGCTAACAAAGATGTGATCCCTGTCACTCACAATTGATTTAGGCATGCCATGGAGTCGATAAATTTCCGAGATGAAAATCGGGGCTAATGTGACAGCTGAAAATTGAGCTGGAAGGGCTATGAAGTGGGAATACTTTGAGAGTCGATCTACAATAACCCAAATCACTGATTTGTCGGTTGTGGGAGGAAGGTGAGTTATGAAGTCCATGGATATGTCCTCTCACACTTGAACTGGAATAGGAAGTGGTTGGAGCAAACCGGGTGGTTTGAGTAGAATATTTGCTTTGTTGGCACACCTGGCAATTGCGAACAAAGAGTTTCACATCCTTGGACATGTTTAGCCAAGCAAAAGAGGAAGCAAGCCTGCTAAGAGTTCCCTTGACCCCAGAATGGCCACTTGTGGGTGTACTGTGAATTTTTTCTAACAACTGAGCTCTGAACCCTGATTCTAAAGGTATAAAAATTCTCTGTTTGAAGTGTAGTATTCCCTGTACAATACTGAAATGATGAGTTGGTTCCCCAAGTTATTGAAATTTGGTCAAAAGTGCTTGCCCAATCGGATCATTACTATAGAAGGATCTTAACTGATCTAGAAGTAATGGCTGACACTCAGAGAAAGCAGCAAAAATAGCCTCAGGTGCATCCGGAATTCGGGATAAGGCATCATCAACAACATTGCTTCGTCCCGGGCTGTAAAGGATCTCATAGTCAAAACCAAGTAACTTGGTAAACCACTTCTCTTATGCTGGTGTCTAGATATTCTGAGCTAACAGACCCCTTAAACTCTTTTGATCAGTAAAAATTCTGAAGTGTCGCCCCAATAGGTAGTGATGCCATTTTTTTACAGCCGAAGTGATTGCATACATTTCTCTTTCACATGCTGAGGATGTTTGCATTCTTGTACATGATTTCTTACTGAAATAAGCTATTGGATGTTTTTCTTGAGACAGGACTGCACCTACTGCTGAGCCCGACGCATCGGTGGTGACATCAAACACCTTAGTGAAATCAGGAAGGGCCAAAACTGGAAGAGTTGTCATAGCTGTTTTAAGAGTTTGAAAAGCTATTTGCCCCTGATCTGTCCAAGTAAAATGGTTTTTCTTAAGTAAATCTGTTAAGGAACTAGTTATGGCAGGATAGTTCAGCACGAAGCGACGATCGTAGCCTGTAAGACCCAAAAAACCGTGCAGAGCTGAAATGGACTTGGGGGCTGGCCAATCCTGTATTGCTTGCAACTTAGAGGGGTCGGCAGCCACTCCCTCTTTAGAAATGACATGACCCGGGTAATCAACCTTCTCCAACCCGAATTGACATTTGGAATATTTAGCAAATAACTGATGTTGTTGTAATAATTGTAGGACCTGTCTAAGGTGAAGAATGTGGCTATGCCAATTATTGCTATAAATAAGAATGTCATCAAAGAAAACCAATACAAATTTGCGAAGGACTTCGCGGAATACCTCATTCATGGTCGCTTGGAATGTCGAAGGGGCATTAGTGAGCCCGAACGGCATGACCAAAAATTCAAAATGACCATGCACTGTACGAAACGTAGTTTTAAAAGTGTCATTCGGAGCTAACAAAATTTGATGGTAACCACAGCGAAGGTCCAGCTTTGAAAATACAGTGGAACCATGGAGCTCATCCAGTAATTCATCCGCTGTTGGAATGGGAAATCTGTCCTTAACAGTTAAAGCATTCAGTGCCCGATAATCGACACAAAACCGCCACGTTCCATCTTTCTTTTTGACCAACAAAACAGGTGATGAAAACGGGCTCGTACTTGGTTTGATAATGCCCTCCTCTAACATCTCTTTTATCATTTGTGTCATCAATTATTTTTGGCTTTGTGGATAACGATATGGTTTAATGTTGACAGGTGCTGAGTCGGGTAGCAAATGGATGTGGTGATCAAGATTACGGTGTGGAGGCAGTCCTTGAGGTTTGCCAAAAATAGTCACAAATTGCAGCATTAACTCAGCTATAGAAGGTTGAAGTGTAGTAGGGTCAAAAGGTAAGGTTTGTTGGGATGATGAGTTGGTAGGTGCATCCTCTATATGGGACAAGGTGATGGAGTGTACAGATTCAATGGAATTAGTGAACACAAAGCGGTGAAATTGGGCTAAGGAAACAGGGGAGGTTTACTGGACTGAAGTACCCCTAAGTGTAATGGGATGATTATTATATGAAAACTGAATTGAAGGGACAGAATAATCTGACATGAATGGTCCAAGTGTTTGCAACCATTGGACGCCCAGAACTAAATCCGCTCCATGTATAGGTAAAAATGTAAAAAGGAATATGAAAGAGCTGCTCAGCTAATGTAACAGGAACATCAGAACAATTACCTGAACACTGTATGGATTCCCCGTTTCCCACAATGACAGAGAATGGTGTAAGTGCTACAATGGAAAGATTCAGGAAGTTGGCCATTCGAGGTTGCATGATATTGTGAGAGCTTCCAGAATCAATCAGTACCGTGACCGGAAGCTCGCGTATACGACCTTGTACTCTTAGAGTCCCTCATGAGGGAGGACCTATTAAGGCAGCATGTGATAACTAAAAATGAGCACAATCAAGAGTATGGTCATCCGGTGAAGGCTCTGGTTCAGCTGGGGTACTGTTAACAAGGTCCTCATCTGCAGGTTCATCTACCAAGAGCAAAAGGAATTTCTTAGATTGACAACGGTGGCCCGTAACCCATTTTTCATCACAGTTGAAACAAAGTCCTTTTGCTTTGCGTTCATTCCACTCAGCGGGAGATAATTGGCGAATGGGGATGGTACCGGAGGGTGCAGGTCCGAGGATGGAGGGAGATGACTGTGGTGTATAGGTGGAGCGTGGAAATCGGTTAAAAGCTGGTCTGGAATCATGGAATTTGGCTTCCAATAATTTGGCAAGGCCAATGGTATGGGCTAAGGATTTAGGTTTCAAAACAGCCATTTCTCTCTGAATATCATTGCGCAAGCCAAAGATGAAACAAATCCTGAGTAATTCCTCTGACATCCCCACAACTCGATTTGACGGAGTTTCAAATTGTAATTGGTAATCCATCACTGTTCCCGTCTGTTTCAGTTTAAACAAGGTTGCCTGATGGTTCTCAAATGTGGAAGGACCAAACCTCAATTCAAGGGACCTGGTAAACTCAGACCAAGTAGTAAGTTGATTATTAGTGTCTAACCACTTAAACCAACCTAAAGCTGGGCCTTGCATATAGAAGGGAATCTGGGTTAGGCATTGGTTTTGGGGAATTTGATTAAGCTTGAAGTAGTGCTCTGCCTGGAAAATCCAATCCAGAGGGTTTGAGCCATCAAATGGAAGAAGGTGAATTTTGGGAGTTTTGTGGGATGGTTTCTGGTTGGTTTGGGTAATAATGGCTAGCTGGTCACGTAGGGTATCCATGTGAGTGGTTATTTGTTCATGGATGAAGCTCTGCAAGTTGGATTCCATGGTAAGCCGCATAGCATGCAGCTGGGTAAGAATTTCCTCACTGGGTTTTTCTGGTTTTTCATTTTTTTCAGGTTTAGGAGGCATTGAGAAGGAAGATGAAAGCACCAAATTGATAGGTTCAGTGCAAGAATTCCTCTTTTGGCCAGAGGTAGCTCCATAAAGGCAGAAGAAGAGCTCAGTGAGAGAGATTTGTCCAACCAATTTTCTGATTTTCTTCCTCATTCATGATAATGATATAGTTTCTAATTTTCCTATTTTTTTGGGATGACTGCCAAGTGTACAGTGATCCATACAATGTGGTAACTATCAAACGGAAATGAAAATCCTACTATTACATAATTACCGATCCTATTATGCGAAAATTGGTAAAAGGAAATTAGACAAAGTCAGCCATCCAAGTGGGAGGCTTCTTGGTACGTTCTGGTCTAGAGTTGGGTTGTGCAAGTCCTCTTGGGTCCAATTCTGGTTGAAATTCCTTGGGCTACTTGGCATTTGTTGACGAGTGGCCCATATTTGTATCATGTTACCTACATTATTCCTATTTTATAATATTGTCCTCGATCAGTGACTGATGCAATATTATAGGGAACCTGATTTTATTTTGTCTTTTTGTTTACACTCTCTCTACTGTATTATTTGTTTTTTTGAATAGTTTGTAATAGTTTTATTTCATGAATTTGCCACTTATAATATTTTTTTTGATTTGTTTTCAATTTCATTATTTCTTCCATCTCCAAGAACATTTTGAATCTTCAATGAAAATTTTCTATTTTGATTTTACCTATACAGGAGTAGGATTTGTAAGTCGAATAGAACTTAAGCTTTCAATACTAAAAAAAAGGCATGAAAAGTTCAATTATGGCTCTTTAACTAATTGGAGCACTGTATCTGATTGAAGCCACACCTGCACTTAGCCTCCACAATTAATGCAGTGTTTGCACCAATATACATATACGTCAACAATTTAGATGACAAGATGTTAACTTTGAAAGACTCTTCAGTTTTTTCTACTGGCTTAGATAGTCTTAGTGTGAATATCCAATAATTGGTGTTAATTTACTGATGTTGGTTAGTTAAAAACTTGTCTAAACTCTATTGTACATTTTTAACCTACCAGCTGCATGTTCTTACGTGTTTGTTGTGTTCTTATCTTTTCTCTCTTGTCCTTATATTTTAATAGAGTGGAATGGCTTTAAATTAGTGAATTAAAAGAAAGGTTGCTTGCAATCTGTAGTACATAAAATGTAATATCTAAAAAGAAGAGTGATATGGCTGTGTATGTCTGTGGTGATTGTGGTTTGTGGCTAATTAAGCAAGGTGCTCAATGCAGTGCACTATGTGAGGTGTGGAATAAAATTAAATATTTGATGATTGATATGTTATTGCAAATAATGTTTGAATGATTTCTCTATGTCATCCACCTTGCTTGAATCCTATGATTTACATCTTCCTCAATCTCTCCGTCACTGATTTGTGAACTTAGACCAGTAGTAAAATTGTCAATTGGCATTTCACTACTAGTTAAATTTTCCAGTTTATGTACTCTGCAATATTTGTGTGTGCATCTATGTTTGTATGTATGGACTATTGAGGCACATGGTGCTTGCTTACCTTTGTTCCACCATCCAAGGCGCCCACAAGAAGTAAGATGACAACAGGGTAATAAGGAAAGTAATTACCGTGTACAATCAGGGATTTTTTTCTTATACTAGACTTAATAGTAGCTTTAACCATGTAATGTCCTGCACATGGTTTACTCTTTAAAGTGAAGAAACAAGAATGCAATATACTAGACTTAATAGTAGCTATAACCATGTCATGTAATGTCCTGCACATGGTTTACTCTTTAAAGTGAAGAAACAAGAATGCACTATGAGACAAGAGCTAGAACTTAGGTCCACCACTCTATAAACTTGGAGCAACAAAATTAGTTACTAGGGTAAAGCATAAGTGACCAAGAGACCACATTCTCTTGCATTTAAAATTAAATTTTTCCTTTTGGTATTCGGTCTTATTTATTAGGCATTTGTTGCATGATGGAAATGGGTTTTCTTGTCCATTTTTAGCTTTTAAGTGTTATTTTGCTGTTATGATTGTTGACAGCAAGTATTTTCTAACTTTGCAGGTGTTGGGTCATCTCTAAACACTATACAACAAAAGCGAGGACAGTGGCATCGTCAACCGAGGAAAAGTTGTTCATTGGGATATGGATATGGGAAATAATGTGATGGACATTTTTTGGGGTTTTGTATAACAATTACGTATGGTAGATATGGAATACAAAAGTTATGTAACTCTTTTTTACATCTTTTTGGGTTGTTCTGAAAAGTGTATGGTATAAATGTATGTAAATACAATACTCATTTTTCTACTTTTATTTGTTCCATTCAATATTGGTTTACAAGATTGAAATTTGTGGTTAATACTTCTTTGTACATGGTTTAAATGTTGATTGACCATGTTTAAAATGGTGATTGATTAATAAACAATACGATGTCATACTTAGTTAACAGGTTTCGCATTATGTACATGGTTGTGGTTGTGGGAAACTATTGTAAGCTTCATGATTATCCATTAATCATGAAATGAACTATATTAACCAAATATTTACACGTGATTAATCATATATATAATGGGTTGTGGACGATGAATGTGAGCTTCAAGATAACTTATTAACCATATAATGAATTGAATTAACCAAATATTTGTACTTGATTAACCATATATTTAACGGGTTATGGAAAATGACTAAAGCATCAGGGCAACCCAATAACCATATAATGAATTGAATTAACCAAATATTTGAATGTGATTAACCATATATATAATGGGTTGTGGAAGATGATTGTAAGCTTCATGATAACTCATTAACCATATAATGAATTGAATTAACCAAATATGTGTACTTGATTAACCATATATTTAATGGGTTATGGAAAATGACTAAAGCATCGGGACAACCCATTAACCACATAATGAACCGAATTAACCAAATGTTTGAACGTGATTAACCATATATTTACATGGTTTAGAAAATGACTAAGCAGCAGGATAACCCATTAACCATATAAAAAACTGAATTAACCATATATTTGCACGTGATTAACCATATATTTACATGGTTGTGGAAATGAATAAAGCAGCAGATAACCCATTAACCATATTTGGTTAATCACTTGCAAATATTTGGTTAATTCAATTCAATATTTGGTTAATGGGTTACTTTGATACAATCAATTTTCAAATCACATTATATATATGGTTAATCTCTTGCATATATTTGGTTAACTCAGTTCATTATGTGGTTAATGAGTTATCATGATACTTTAGTCGTTTTTTACAGCCCATCATATATATGGTTAATCACTTGTAAATATTTGACTAATTCAATTCATTATTTGATTAATGGGTTACTTTGAAACAACCATTTTCAAATCCCATTATATATATGGTTAATCACTTGCAAATATTTGATTAATCCAGTTTACTATCTGGTTAATAAGTCAGCCTGATACTTCAATCATCTTTCACAGCCCACAAATTTCATGTACAATCGTGTACAAACTTCAATCATGTATAATGGAGTATTAACCATAAATTTCAACTATGTTAATTAATCTTGAATGGAACGAATAAAAGTAAAGAAATGAACAGAATATTTGCATACATCACCACCATTAACTGTTATGAACAGCCCAAAAAAATGTAAGCAAGAGTTACATGACTTTTGTAATCCATATCTACCATGTACAATCTTACGGAGTTGTTATAAACAACAACAACAAATTAAAATGACCGCCACGCTATTTCTCATGTCAATAGCCCAATCAACAACTATTCCTCCATTCTCCTTTTCTTCTCTCTCATTTCTGATAAATGGGCCTCCAATTGAGACACTTTGGACACTTGTCCTTGGTTTATCCTTGATTCTTGTAATGATGTTTGATGTGTCCTTTGCAGCACCAGCCATATTGTCTTCACCTGCAAACAAGGGTCCAAGTTTTAGTTGGTAAATAGGCTTTCTTCTTTAAGCAATGAAACTTTTTAATTGTGGATACACAAATCATTAATTACCAGTATACACTTCAATGTGTGCTTCCTCAACTGTTAAGAATTCAAGTAACTAAACATAGGGACTGTACATAGACAAATAGTGTAATTGAGTTTGGTGTTTGGTGCCCAAACCATGTCTCATACCAACACCTGGTCTCGTAGCAAGCGCTTCACATAATTCCTTCTCAACAACACTTAAATAAATCAAAGGTATTCTCCAAAAAATAAAAATAAAAACAGATGTTATCCACTTTCATTTTGAACCATCATCTATAAAGATAAAAAATAAAAATAGTCAAAAGGTCACATATCTTAGTCGTTTTACTCCTAACTTATCTTAAGAGATCATAATGGAAGATAGTAATATTCTAAGTTCATGGTATTTTATAAAATTCATCATTACATGATTATAATGCCAATCCGATACTAGATTACACTATTACTTAGCATGTACCTATTTACTCTAATCTCATACCTTTAGATGTCTGCCATTTTGCATCAGTATCAGGTGTCATGATTTAATTCTTATCTGTCAATCTCAACGATAAAATTCAGCATGCTGTATAATTATAGATGATATAATAATGTTAATTGCTATGTAGCTATTATCACTATACACAACTATTAAACATACACCATTGTCCATTGAAGAGAAAGAGAAATCCATCCCACTTTCATTTTCCTGGTGCAAACCTGAACATTGGGTACCTTTTCAAGAAATTTCAACCGCCACCATAAATCAACAGGGCAAGAAAAGCGCAGATTCATCACACATCCATGAAATAATTATCACAACAACAAAAGAAGCACATCCCTCATAAAATTTTAACACCATAAGAATGAAATTCAAGTCACAAGTTAGAGACCTTACATCAAAGTTGTTCAAACCCTAAGCTTTGGGGAAAGATCTCATCTTTTGCTCCCTCTCTTCTTCTATCATGAAAATTGTAACACCCGACTTTTCGCTATTTTCTAATATCGGAAATTATATAAATACGTTTATATTTTTATCCGAGACTTAGAAAATGATTTTGGGAAAACCAAAGTCATATTCATATTATACTTATTTTTATAAGTATATGGAAAAATTTTGGGTTTAAAATTCAGACGGAAACCGGCCTACGTTTTTACTGATAGTATAATTTTATACCGATAGAAAACCCTAATTTGACCCGAAACTAAAATTTATAGTTTTTTATATTTTTTCCGTGAGGAATTCTACTTTCGAAATTTCTGATCAGAAATGAAAAATTATGTTTAATCGGATGAATTTTGGTAAGTCGGTGTTTTCACTAACAGTAAGATTTTAATGATCAGAAAACCTAATTTTGACTCTTGAACGAAATGGTTTATGTTTAAATCATGTTTCCAACGAGTTTGGCTATTTTGAGAATTTTCGATTGAAAATCATATAGAACCCTAATCGGGTAATCGACGGAGCCGAGAACGGACGTGTAGAAACAAAATCCGACATTCAATGGATGGAGACAAGTGGTGACTCACAAGGGGTGAGTCATATAGGTGACTCACCTTAGTAATGATGACATTTTAGGGGATTTTACCATAATGTCCTTAAGGTTGTTTTTTAACTACAAAAATGCCATTGTACAAGATTATCATTTTGTCCCTCAAAATTCATGCTTGGACCTTTTTGCCCCTAGTTGGCACGACCAAAATCCTCCAAATGAGCCCATTCTCACTTCTATTTAAGGCCTTCATCATCTTCTTCATGAGAGCTTTCCTCCATTTTTACTTAAAATCTCTTAAGTTCCATAAGCTTGATTTGTGAAGCAACTTAGTGATTCCTTGCACTTTTTCCAATTCCAAGAGGTAATCCTTGATCCCCATCATCATTAAACACTATGTTCTTCATATATTTTCATGACTCAATGCCTAATTTAGTTGTCATGACTGAAATTTAATTGTTTGAGGATTGGAAGATTTAATTTCAATCTTTGTACAATGATCATTGATTTAGGGTTTTAAGTAACTAGGAATCATTAATCCAAGAGTTTAGAAATTTTAGAGATTTCTAACCCCAAAGTCAGCCCTTGGCCGAAACCAACATGTAGGATTTTAGGGTTGATTTAGTTGTTTGTTTGTTGATTGAGTGTTATGTTTAATGAAGGATAAGCTAGATTATCGTGTACGTGCGTTGACGGTTTCCGGATTCACGACAAAGCTTTAAATCGGAAGCTAAGTTCTTCGAGAGGTAAGAGGGGAATTCCTAAGGGATTTTTGGATGGCTACATGCTATCTCTTGTTGGTCTGTATTTTATCTGTGGTTGTGGTGTTATTGTGTAATTTGTTTTAAGTTGTGTTATTTATATCTGTGTTTATTTATTTGCGGTTAAGTGTTTATTTGAGGTTAAATGTTATAATGTGGTGATGCATGATCTGTCTGGAAATAATTGTTATGATGTTGTTGATTGTGGTTTGAGAAGCTTGACAGTAGTCAGTGCGCGATTAATTAAATGAGATAAAAGTTTTAAGAAGCTTCATGAGTAATATTCAGTATTTAATTGAGAGATATTGGAATATAATATGATTTAAATAATTATTGGAAAAAAATAAGGAATTTCAAAAATATTATTATTTTAATGGTTTATTAGTGTAAAAGTAAACTATGAGTCACATAGTAAGGATGTAACAATGAAATTATTTTTGTACTGCTAATTTTTACGTAAGAAATTTCGTAATATCATAAAATTATATTTTATGAAATTAATCTGCGAAAATAACTTAATTATGATATTAGAAAATTATTTAAGTGGAAAAAGCTAAGATTTGGCTTAAATGACTTTAAAAATGTTTAACGACGGTAATTTGGAAAAGTATCGACGACAAGTATTTCTAAAATGGCAGTACGTATTTTAAACTAAGTTTGAGCCTCAAGTGACTCCCTTTTTGAAACATGAAGTTTTCAGAAAAGATTTTAGTAACTGGTGATTTTAAGAAAGAATTTTCCCTTTGAGATGATTTTCCAGAAACAAATTTTACGCAAACAGTGTAGACAGTGAGTTTGAACCTAGTAATCGAGATGTAGGGGATATAGTGTTTTTGTCGCGTTTTGGGATTTGAGTCCTAATTTTGGTGTAGTTTTGGACTGCGTGTTCTAATTTCGGGGTAGTTTTGGACTGCGTGTTCTATGGACTGCGTGTCTTAATTTCGAGGTAGTTTTGGACTGCGTGTCCTAAGTTCGGGGTAAATAATATTATTCAAAGTGAATACTGTTTTCTATTACCACGAACCTAAGCCCGAGGCATCGGTCTAGGGGTTTCGTGATTGAGCACTCGGATTTGATGTCCTGTGTTATTAATAAAAGTGTTAAGATGTCTTAAACTATGGTTGGTCGGAAGCTTTTAAGCTCCGACAAGGAAAGATTGAACACAAAGAAAAGCGTCAAGAACAAAATGTTTTACATACATTTTAGGCAAACATGCCTGTTTTTTTTTTAATCATGATATCATGGCGATATTCATGAATCGATGTATCATTGTGCCCTGGTTAGACAATGAAAATCCATATTCGGTGATCACTGCTCCTTAAATTGGACGATGTGCTATGGTAACCATATTCGGTGATCACTGTGCCTTGTGTTGGACAGTGTGCTATGGTTTTGGCTTTGTGCCTTTTGCCTGCGTGGCTATTGAGTTTGATCAAATCACCTCGAGGTTGGGATATCTCATGAGATTAGGTGTGAATTTAGATTATGAATATGAAGTGTTCATGCATAGTTTTAAATGACGATGTTTGGGGTGTGAAACCCATGGATAAACTATTTGTCGTATTATGAGTGTTTATGTTGTTATAAACTGGTATATGTGTATATGTTTTCTTTTGTGTCACGCATGTAGTTATTGCATTAAATCCATATATTGGTTTCTCACTCTTGCATGTTCTATTTCTGGTTTCTCTACTTGGGTATATATGTATGTTCGAGTCTAGATGAACCGCTCAAGGAATATGTCTTCTATAAGAAGAAGAAGTCTGTTTAGTTCAAAGCATGTTGATGTTGTTTACTACTTGCATAGTGTCTGTTAGTTCCGACGAACTTAGGTTTGAGTTATATTATGTTTGGAATAACCTATACTTAGTAAGGTCTTGTTGTGTAAACAATTATGATGCAGTATAGAAGTGTGTTATATTTATATATCTCCATATTTGATGATGTTTACGTTGCCGTTGGATTGGTCGAAAAGAAAAGAAAAAGGAACAAATTTTATCACCGTTTTGAGGAAGATTAATAACTTAAGAAAAAAATTATTTTTCGAAAGCAACCAACAAATTAAAGTTTTATTTTCCGCAACGAGTTAACCATGTAATAACATAGGGAGGGTGTTACAGAAATAGGGAGAGAACATGAGGATGGAAAGGACTTAATGAAGAAAGGAAAAGACTTCCCAAAAGCTCCTTCACAAACCCTACTCTTCAAAGTTTTTCCCTTCTCTCTTCACCACCGTGGTCATCACAGCTTGTGCTTGGGAGAATGAAGCTCGTGAAATGAAGAAATGAAAAGGTTGGGAAAGGAGAGAAATAAAGAAATGAGAAAATGAAATAAAAAGGAGGTAAATATTTACGAAAATGTTACTGTATGTTCGATGTCCGAATATAGTTGTCGTATTTGGGTTCTCAACATAACATTTCTATTCTCTTTAATGTAAAAAAGAATATTTATTTGTAAAAGAGGCTTTTGAGAGGTCAAGCTTAATGAACTTAAACGTCTATCACACGAATGAAAAATCAACAAGTATACAATAAATTGATACCTTTTTATCGAACTTTATTTTGAAGAGTAAATTAATTTGAAAATAGAAATTATGATTTGTACTAGAAAAGAAAGTTTGAATTTTATAGCCAACAAATCGTTACGATTAAATTGACTTTTATTACATGCAACTGAGGCTCAACGTATAGCTAGAGACACCACCAATCCAACAGCGAAATCGACTTTCTTAATATTCCTTGTTTTCTTCATTTTTTCTTTTTACACCAGAACTAACTTTAGTTGGGCCCTTTTCTCAAACTACTTTGATCGTGCATTACAAAAAAAGTTGCCAAGGTCTGACAGCAAACATGCTACAACCACACACCCAAAACACCTGCAAAAAAAAGGTCTGAAACTACAACAAAGGGATAAATATTCAAAGACAAAAGCTGTTATAGCAGGACACATATTCAAAGACAAAAGCTATTGAGCTTGTTTGGATACACCTGGTGTCTATATTCGATACATTAGAAGTAAAGCCAACCCCTTCCAACAATAGAAATGGACCACCTGTTTAGTCAAGAACTTGGTCAGACCGTCAGAGTAGTTGCAGAAACTTTTGCACAACCATTTTAGATTATTAAATTCAAGAAAGCTATGATGCGTAAATAACTCTACTAAATGCAGTTAGTGAAAAAGGAAGGGACTCTATTACATCATGACATGCAAATTAAAGAGAAAAAGTATATATATTTTTAAACCTCTCAGTGAAACTTGGTGTGCTAGTATTGACTCCTAGACTTGACTTCAAATGACAACTACTTAATTAAACTTGCAAAGATACTGTGGTAAATTAAAAAGGTGAAAAAAAACACGGTGGGGTTTAAATGTCCGTGGGTGAGAAGTTTGGAAATAGGTGCAGGCATGGCATAGTATGTTCAAGTGTCAATGTTTATGGACAATTCAGCTGTCATAGCTATGTTTTAAAAGGCTAAAGCTCTTGCTAAGGTGAAGGTTCTGTTTGTACTGTGATACTCAATAGGATTACCACTAATGATATGTTGCAGGTGCATAGGCCTCGTAAGGCCCTTTTCCATGACATTTTACACCCCCAAGTGCTCAAAAACAAATACTTATCTCTTATTGCACAATGCAGAAGCTTGGAAAATGTGAAGTTAATTGTTTGGGCTATTTGGATATGTCCACTAAATTTCAAGGAACAAAAGACAAATTAAACAATAAATTTACATGCTCCCAAGACCTTCTAGGTCATGAATAAAAATTTCCTAGTGAGTACCACAGTGAGCTAGTGGCAAGCATTTAGGATCATCTCAGCACTTAGATAAGTTCACACGAGTGGAACATACCTCCAGCCATAAACATCTCTGCTTTTCAAGTTAGAGACTAAGAATTGAAGCTGATCAACACCAACAATCACCCTTCACCCACAATCATTTTATAAATCATACGGATTCAAATTGAAAACTAAGAAGCATATTGAAATCAAGTCAATACATATCTGACAAATTAGGATAAGTATGTTGTACAATTCTGAAACACAGTACAAATGCATGGTAATCCAACAAACTATAGCATAACCATGTTCATATGAGTCAAACCCCTTTTTTCTACTAATTAAACAAAAATGCTTGATACTCAAAACTTTACTGATAATTTTCAAACAGTTCATTCATACAAACATAATGACAAAACAACTAAAAATATGAAAATAAAATACAAACGTACTGAATGGAAGTAGTGATAGAAATTAAGGAAAGAGAGATGATGAACCATTAGAAATGTGGGTGAAATGAAATGCCAGTATAAGCAACAACATCCTGGTTAGCCTTTGAAAGTTGCAGAACATTGCTGGGAGCAGTTATATGAAGATGGATGAAAGATAACTTTTGTTCTTCTCTTGTCATGAAAGCTCCGTGATCATAACCAAAATATTTTCCATATCTTATTAAATTATTTTGTATAAACCACATCAAAAGACCATCCTCATCAGAAATCAAAACTGTTTAGTTAACTTTTCTTTTACTATGACATAACAATATATAACTATCCATGAGAAAAACCAGAAAGCACAATCATCTTGCAACATTGCAATCTATATTTACTATTTAGACATAGCATGTGCTGCCTTTATTGCTAATGTTGATGATAAAAATGATATGAAAGTGGAATTTCAGAATGCAATACATCACCTGCCAACATTGCAAGAATGTAGCGTTCAACACAGCAAAGGTAGGTAATTGTTGCTCCTACATTCCACTGACATTTTTCCTTAACAATGTAACCTTGTCTTGTTCAAGGATTAATGAAAACCAACATCAAGGTCTCAGTTCAGAGTTGGAACATTGCCCATCTACAAAAACTTTTCTGTGTGGGTTTATTATTAATTTTGGACCAACCTGAAGACCATTTTTAGACTTGAACCACTTTCACTAACTAAAAATAACCACATGCATTGATCATTATACAAAAATAACAAATCATTGGATAGCTAGCTAGTAAAAGGTGCTACATACTATTTTCATTTTTATTTTTTTGATTTTTTTGATGTTGTTACATACTATTTTTAGTTGAATTTATAAATTACTCTAGTATATAAGAATTTCTCAATTTAGAATAAAATAAAAACATTCTCAATTCAATGGTAGTATGAATCTACAACCCTGTTGCGGAAGAGTATTAACAATTTAACAACCAGCAAGTTGAAATTTGAGAGTAGAAACACAAACCTGAACAGGTATTTACCCAATAAAGGCATAATTGACTGGCACATGTGGGAGGCCTTGAAAGAAATCTATGAAGCTTTCATTAATGCACATCCATTTTATTAGCATTTTTTTTATAGGCAAATATTAGTTTATATGTTAGTTGTTAGATTATGGGGGAGGGGGGATTCGAACTCAACACCTGTCACTCCAAGAGGAGGCTCCTTGTGTCCCTTAGCTCAACCATGTGAGCTACCTAAGTGGGACCATCCATTTTATTATCATCATTCATTTTTGTAGTTTGAAAAACCAATATGTTACTCTTCAAAGAAAACAGCACAAAGAGCCACATTACACTTACATAGAATTAATATAGAATTATATCCTTTGCCTGGTCATGCTCTTTTGAATTAAAAAAACCAAAAAACAAAAATGGAAAAAGGAAATTGATAGCATTAAAAATCCATTTGGTTAACAGGAAAAACAATGAATTAAAGGCAGCAAAAAAATGCTTTATGATAAGGAATTTCAAACCACTAAGGAAATTGAGACATACAAAGTACATTGAGAGAGTTCAAACCACGGAGGAATTTCATCAAACAAGTAGTGTGCTATAATTTTTTTTTTTTTGCATACAAAGTACTTTGAGGGGTTCAAACAAAAATACTATGCAAATAGAAATTACAGAGATATTATGCAAACTCACCTGATCTCTTATTTTAAGGGGCACAACATCACCAAAAATTATATCAAATATCCATATGTTTATTGTTCTCAAATTAAAGAACTTATCCAATCCAAAAAAAAAAAATAGTGACTTTGATGAATCAAACCTAAGGTGGACTCATGCATGACTAAGGTAGCAAGAATCTGTGTAGAGATATTAGAACAAAGATTCACAAATGCCATCTCGTAGATCTGCTCCCTCACATCCGAAGAAAACCCATTCACCTCCATATAACCTGCTTTTTTCCCACACTCACCATAATAACCTGAAAGCAAAGTAAAAGAACTACAGACTAATTTGTTACATTGATATAGTTCCATGACATCCCAATTATTTTATTTTACCAATCAAATTAGCTACTCCCATATTCTTTATATACATGGAACACCTATATGTCGGAAAGAATGAATTTAACCTATCAACTAACCTGAGTAACCTAGTTCAATTGCAAGTGTGGAACCCAGTGAAAGACAAACATCGATGGAAGAAATAACCGACATCGAAACCACTCACATATTCGTCTCGCCACCGTATACATAGACCGCTTCCAGGTAGCGAGACATCATCGGTTATGGGATCCTCTTCGATGGCTATGTTTTCATTAGCAGGGTCGAGCATGTTGTATAGTCTCCATATAAAGCTGAACATGGACATCAAGAAACACCATGTAAGCATGTGAAGTCTGAATGTAGCTTGCCCAAAAATTTAACAAATATAATGATGGAAAGAGAATTAGACAGACAACGAAACTAAATTAGGAAGAAAAATGACAAACCAAAATTTCTTTTACAATTTCTTCAATTGATAAGTACCTGCAGCAAATAAGAGATTGAGACTGAATCGGTTTTCAAAGAAACATCTGCAAAAATATTCCCAAGTAGGATTAACTACCCAACAAACGGTATAAAGATACACGAAGTGACCAGTAGATCATTCTAAAACAAACAGGAAGATGTTGAAGAAGTTATGGAATTGATTTACCATATACCTATGGTTGTAGTTCCAGACAATCAACAAAATCAGTACCAGCCACTGATTCCTCTGCATTACAGGTCCGCAATCTAACCACCACTCTAACTCTTACAGGAACTTCACCCAAACCATTGAGATGACATTCCTTTAAAATGGGCCTATCACAGAACTTGAACCTTGTTAGGTGGTCCTGTCAAGGGTACCTGCATTAGAATCTATATTGGTCACAAACAACATACCATTCCAACTGATAAACTACTAAGAAATTGTTGAATTGATTTTCAGTTTAAATCTACTTCAGCTTGAGGAAGGAGAAACAAACAAATAACATTGGTAAATTTAAAATTATTATAACAATATTTTCATTCCAGATTCCAGACACCCCTCCTGTCCCCATGCTCATTTTACTGCATATTTGGGAAATCCAAAACCCGGATCAATTTTCAAACAGAAGTTCCTCAGAAGAACATCTTTCACTATTGATTAACATTGTGAGTTGTGACCCTCATCTTAGTCATTTATCTTTGTACGCAATAACATGGAAATATCTTGCTTATAAAAAAACATGGAAATATCCTGTCACCAACACAAATATTATCAAGGCAGTGTCGAAGTATTTTTTTCCAATCTTTCTAGTTGCAGCAAGCTGTGAAAGCACATAAGAATTTGCTTGATCAAAAACCAAATGTTCCATGTGTCCCTCCGTCTAGAAGCTTACCAGGAGCCGCTCCTTGTCCGTGCCTTCTTGCACAAGCGACTACTCCCCGCCCTCCCCTCGTCAGCCCCAGGTGTCACACTTTACACCTACTGCCTATACCATCTCAAGAACAAATTGCTAATTTCCTGACTAAGCCCTTAGCTTCTGGTCCCTTCGAGCATCTTCATTCCAAGCTTGGCATGTTCAATATACACATTTCAGCTTGAGGGGGTGTTGGGACACGTGCCAAATTATTTAATTTCAGTTATTCTGTTTTTATTGTTAGAAAGTTGGTTACTTTGTACTCAGTTAGTTAGGTATTACAGCTTTACTTACTTTCTATAAATAGCTAGATTGTAGCAAGTTATATTCATTCAATCTGTAATAGTTTTTCATCTTTCATCTTTCTTAATAGCAAGAATGCAAAGTGCATTGCCTACCCCAAAAAAAAAATTTGCAAAGTGCATTTCTTCAATTCTCTCTTGGTTCTTCCTCTTTCGAGTTCATTACCATGAGCTTCAACAATTATTAACGTTATTTATTCAATTAGACGGTCAAGTTCATATACAAGTCTCTGCCTCCTGGGGGCACATGTCTCTATGAAAGGTAGCTGATTCCTTGTGATAAATGCCAACTTTTTGTTTATTTTCTTTATTTTGTAGAGAACGGTTTTCTTAACTCTGAAGTGAAGTTGATAGGGAAATTTATTTGTAAACCAAAAGATAAAAGCTTGACTAGAATGTATTATTATAGTATAGACACAATGTTCTGATAGGCATTCTATAAATTGCCATTTTTTTATTTTTTATTAGAATAAATGTAAGATTGCCATTGTTTAGAAGACTAAAACCGAAACTATGACATGTGATAGAAGACTATAAATCTCAACACAATAGATCTTTACCAAACATGATAACGAATCACTAAGCAAATAAGTGACCATACATTCATACCTGCCAACTATAAACAAGTCATGTGACTTGTACTGTTGCCACAGTTTTCTGCTACAAGGTTCCACAACTCTAACAGTAAGACATAAATTGAAATAATTAGACCATTCATTTGTATCTTACAGAGCATTTCCTCAATCCTCCTGCTTTAAAGTATGTCAAATAAATTGGTCATTTCATCAAGTCAAACATAAACTTCAAACCATATTTTAAAAATTAACAACTAAATAATAACTCAAGTCAATGGTTCACATATTGAAGACTCGTCTTTTTCTAAAATTTATGTTGGAACACTAGCACATACTCACACAAGCATTCCATCAAACAGCTAGAGTGGAAATACAAAAAAGTTAAAGTGTTAATAACTATCTTATACTTTCCACAACCTTTCATCAAATCGCTGACATATATTCACGGAGGACATCAAATTATTGTGATACAAGATCTCATTACAATAAACTCAAAAGCATAACAAGTTTTATACTCTTTCCAATTTCAACTCAGCCACAATTGAACGTATAGAGCAAAGAGAAGTAGTTGATTTGGAACATAAAAGAAAAAACTAAAGCACAAAATTAAATAGTGACATAGATATTTCAAATATAAAATAATGAAGTTCAAACAAATATAGGTTGCTCATTAGATTATCAAGTTCTCCAAATATAAGCTATTTCTACATAAAATTGGGGGGCCGTTTAGTAAAGGCAAACGATCATTCTTACAACTGAAATAGAAACCAGATCAATTTTCAAACAGAAAGAGTAAACCTTCGAATAAAATTGATAAAGCAATATTCATATGATCAAATGGTGTCATATACTTGATAATAATTATGATATGCGTAATTGACAAGCCACTTTGTATGTATACAAGGTAAAATCCTAAAAACCAGAGTAATAAACCTTTTTGGTGAAAACAAGAAAAACAATTAATTATTTATTCCTCCAATCGGATGAAGGCTTTCCTTATAAATTACTACTTGACAAAGACGTCTGGCTCCTTTAACACCAAGCTCCTCAATCATGTGGGTACTTAAATCAAACCAGGCTAGTTCATCATCTTTTTTTCTGAAGAATATATCACCCTTCTTCCCTGCTCCGATAGGATGCTCAATGCAAGGCAAGGGGCCAACAATGAAGAGTTTAGTCCATGATTCCTTCACACCGAGTTCACCCAAAATTGATACGTAAAAAGTAGTCGTATCTGCATAATTTGAGATCAAAGCAATGGACCCATTTAATAGCACCAAACGTCTCACCACCAAATAACAATCAAAACTGTCGTACATGTCTGAGGGTACGTCCAAGGGCATGGGTGTTGTAAAGAAAACCTCATTGTTCAAGTC
The DNA here is from genome assembly GCA_030762895.1 of Sophora flavescens. Classification (NCBI taxonomy): domain Eukaryota; kingdom Viridiplantae; phylum Streptophyta; class Magnoliopsida; order Fabales; family Fabaceae; genus Sophora; species Sophora flavescens. The sequence continues at coordinate 207,087,051 of CM061065.1, read as the reverse complement.
AAACGACACCAAGTATGCTTCATTATCGTGTGTTTCACTTTCACCCCACCAATGACACATTCCATCAAAGTACAATTGGTCAAGATTACAATAACCAAAAGGCATATCGACATCAAGTTTCCTCCAAGAGTTACTTCTTAGGCTATATATCTCCCACAAAGGGTCGTGCAAGGGGAAATTATAAGGTTCCATGTCAATCTCAAAAAAATCTACATACCTAATCACCTTATAGTCATCTCTAACACGATCATAACCAAGTCCATAAAGGGTAACAAAAGGGTTTTGATTAGGTGGTACAGACTCAACTAGGCTGGGAGGAATGGCCTTGAATTCCCCGGTAGCTGGGTTCCACAATACCACGGTTTTAGGCGATTGGTAGAGGCAAAGAATTCCATTAACACTAGCAGAACCCAAAATATAAAAAGCAGGCTCATCTTCTTGAAATGGATTTGGCCAGTCTAATTTGACCTTATTCTCAAACCTCTCACCAGAAAGCGAAAACAACGAGGAACAATGACGGTTTTCAATAATACGTGGCAAAGTCAGAAGGACAGATTTATCGTCGTAGTAAGAATGATGATTAGATATGAAATTGTTGCGGAAGATGCTCATGAAACGAGGATTTTCAAATAAAAGGGCCCATGATTTGCATACGCATCCAAATCGCTTCAGAGATTTTAAAGGCAGTTTTGACATAATGGTGAATGCAAGATCATCAGGTATGTGGTTCTGGTTCCTAACCTTTTCACTTGTCGCAACCACAGCCTCAAATTTCTCCATCTCCGCTTGCAATTGTAACCCAACGGGCAATGAGAGATCTTGAGTTGATTTCTCCTTATTGATGAGTTGCCACCTGTAAGAAACCTCCTTGGTCTTCTTCTTCTTCTTCTTAGAATCTTTCTCCTTATCCTCGTCAACATCCTCAATGTCTCCTTCCTCCTCCTCCATCTTAGGCTCATCATCTTCTTCACCACCAATTTCCTTCTCCGTAGTCTTCTCAATCCACAGTTAAATGGGATATCTAGTGAACTCAGCGTGTTTCTTCGCAAGATCCTTGATCCTCCTCTCTACCAAGTACTCCAACTGTTGACAAAATTGTAGGAATCAGTGGACACAACACCACACAACACCAGAAAGATGGGGGTTTGTTGTGTCCCTCCTTAGGGGGGGTTGGTTCCCCTTCCGAGTTGTTCGCCAATAAGGTCCCCTGGTAATGATGAAGAAGCCATCGGCCGAGATTCCCAGGATCTATTGCTCATCGTCTTTGTGCTTGGTGGTGACAATAACCTTGTCAGCAACCAAGTAAGCAGAGTAGAAACCAACACCCAGTTGACCAATCATGCTGACGTCAGAACCTGCCTGCAATGCCTCCTTCACCACCTTGGTGCCAGACCTACCCAAATTGTTGACTAAATCTAAAACAGACAGACAACAAACACAGATCATGACTATAAGCACACGCACAGCACAGTCGCACACACGCACAAATCAAACTGATGAAATGAAATGAAAACGCGGCGGGCGCAACCATTACCTGCTTTGGTCATGCCAACACCAGTGTCAATAACGGAAAGTGTTTTGTTAGCCTTGTGAGGGAGCAGTCTAATGAAATGAGAATCTAACTTGCTCTTGTCTGTTAGGCTCTCAAATCGAATTTTATCCAAAGCCTATACATAATACATAATTACAGATAAGAAATAAAAATGAAATCAATCTCAGAACAGAATAGAACAGAACTTAAAGGACTACTACTTACGTCGGAAGCATTGCTGATAAGTTCACGGAGGAAGATTTCTTTGTTAGAGTAGAAAGTGTTGGTGATGAAGCTGAGGAGCTCCTTGATCTCAGCCTGGAATGCTAACGTCTCAGTGTCGCCCATCTCAACATCCGCCATTGCAATTGCAATACAACCAGAATCAATCAATTGAACAAGAGAGCTGAACAAGGGTTTTATACTATTTGGGGGAAAACCGGGTCGGTTCACTCATAGAAAAACATAGAAAAATACATGACATTCATCCTCATGAGTATGATCTTGAAAAAGTAGATTGGCTTAACCTTAAGTTTGTTATCATCCTCATGACATTCATTGGCCATGGCCTACGTCCTAAGGCTTCAGTGTCTGAACTGAGCGTTTGGAACTTTGGATTATGGCAGGATACCAAAAGAATAAAAGCAAAGCTGTAAAAACTTTTCTGAAGTAATGGCTTTATGTAGACAGAAAATTAAATGCCATACTGAGAGTGAGACACTCAAATATTTATTTTTGCTTGGCTTGAGATTGACTAGTCTCATCTGCATAAATAGGGAGCTGATTCAAGAGTGATTAATTAAATGAATAAGTGAAAAAAAAAAAGTAGGTGAATAACGATGTTCAATTAATCACTCTCAGCAATACACTCTCACAATTGTTCTAGCGTTGGTAAACCACAAGGATATTTCCTATTTTATTCGGATACAGCCCATTCATTTCATTAGCAGCCAAGTTCTTTATTTTTGTCTTTATTATTCTCTTCGATAATAAGATTTTATAAAGCTGACATCTCAGTTCATGCTAGCAAATTTACTACTCCAAAAAGGTTAGAAAATAGAGTGGAATGAACAGGCCACATTAAAAAAAGTGAATAGACCAGAATGCTTCAAAGCACTTATGTCTTTAATAATGTGATCAGGTCATCAAGCAAGCACTTAGCATTTTGCAAGCATTTTTATGTCCAACATTTTATTTTCAGACATAGGTTCAAGCTTATATAAAGTTAAAATATAAAGTGAAACAGCTATAGCACATAAGACATAAAGTGATTGTCATATAAGCACCACATCGTGCATCAGAATGGGAAATATTTGTCATGATGGGTGTGCAACCAAGATGTGGGTAATGAAACTGGTCCTTCAAATATGCAACAATTTATAACAAACAATTCATTTGCCTTTCATATTAAGTGGGTGTCAGGCCCACGTCAAGGGATAATATATATGCCCATCAAACCTTAATAAACAAGGGGCTGTTCTTATCACATACAAATTAGAGAAACAAGCTCTTGGCACCTAAGTAAATCTCTGTTTCCATTTTGAAGTCTTAACTTGACACCTAATTGACTTAAAGTAGTCATTTATATTTGCTTGAACAGCTCGATGCATAGTATGTAGGAAGGAAGAGCACTATCAAAATTCATGGGCCATTATTTTGGCAGCTCAGAACATAGTAAAAGTAGAGATTATAATCATCAATCATGAAATCACATACAAGATTCCAGTTATTTTGCTAGTGCATCGAATTGGGAATGAACACAGTGTGGATACGACACTCCACTACCAGATAAAAATGCCCAACTGATAATAAGTAGGAAATTCACTGAAAATATGAATCAAATATAAACCTTAAAATTTTCCATTAAGCCCATAAGCTTGCTAGCCAATACCAAAGCAATACACTCAATAACAACAGCAGACCCACTAATCTTGTAATTGATATATTAAAACAACATCAATAAGAGAAGAACTAGCTAGTTACCCACTAATCTTCTTGAAATATGGCGATCCCTTTTCGCTCTCTTGCGTTTCTCTGTGTATCAGAACCCAAAAAGCACATGATTGTCAAGATTCTTCTGATTCTTATAAATTAGTTTTGAGCTTTTTACGTACATTCATTAAAGAGAGTCCGATAATATATTCCTCAACTTGAACAGCAAAACAGATCTACATGGTAACAGATCTACATGGTAAGGGGAAGGAATCCGAAATGATTGTAAGGTCATTTATGATGATCCATTAATCATATAATGAATTGAATTAATCAAATATTTGTACGTGATTAACCATATATTTACATGTTTGTAGAAAATGATCGTAAGCTTCAGAATGACCCATTAATCATATAATAAACTGAATTAACTAGATATTTGCACGTGATTAACCAAATATTTACATGGTTGTGGAAAATGATTGTATGCTTCAGGATGACCCATTAGCCATATAATGAACTGAATTAGTCAGATATTTACACTGGATTAACCAAATATTTACGTGATTGTGAAAAATGATTGTATGCTTCAGGATGACCCATTAGTCATATAATGAACTGAATTAGCCGCCAGATATTTACAAGTGATTAACCAAATATTTACATGGTTGTGGAAAATGATTGTATGTTTCAGGATGGCTCATTAGCCATATAATGAACTGAATTGGCCAGATATTTGCACTGGATTAACCAAATATTTTTACGCGATTAACAAAAAAAAAATGTTAGTATTCAAAAAAAACTAAAAAAAAATATAAAAAGCTACAGTAGCACGATAGTAACGGGTGTCGGCTGGAGGTGTTGTCTTCAGGTGTAAAAAAACATTTCTCTAAAGCTTTATTAGTTGAATATTTAAGATATAATGTATAAATAAATTTTTTACTTTTCTATTACAATTTATTTTAATTATATATATATATATATATATATATATATATATATAAAATACAATCATATCCCGTGTAGATCTTGACTGAAATTCTTGGTGAGCTATTAGCTTGGGGAGCCATTAGCTATTAAATCAAATAATGTAATTAAAATTCATTGAAATATATATATTTTTATTAAAGGTTACTTATATCTTACTGATCCATTTGATCGTTAGGAGGATGTTTTTTAAGTGAAGATGTTGAAGTTATATCATTTTCATCTTGCTTCGCACTTTTCCTTTTAAAAATTGATTTTATTAGTATGCATTTTTAGTATAAAGTTTTTTACATTATCAATTAATCATAAATTGATACACAATTAAAAATGTTTGACTCTTATCTTAATTACCTTATAAGCCACATATGTCATGATTTCTAATTAATTCCCAGGATCATATGTGGATGATTGAGTACCTTTGACCTCAAAGGATTCTTCCAATCATTTTTGTTGTAAAAAAAACCCTCTCAACCTTTCTATTTGTCACCGTCTCTTGTCATTTCAAAGCCATTTATATCGTGTACCCAGTGTAATCTGGATTTGAAAAGAACCACAACTTGATCAACCTTGAAAGTAAAAGATTGTGTCACTCAAGTCTCAACTAATCAATTAACAACAAAAGGACTTATTAAACCTATGGGCTATTACAAGGTTTTCACAGCAAAAGTGGTCAAAACATTCTGGGAGTATGTCTCTTAGAGCAACAATCAAGTGCTTGTGTATGTGTAAATATATGTGTTGAGTATGAGAGTAATAGAATATTGGCATAGTGTCATATTAACAATGTTTAATTAATTTGTTCCTTGTTTTAACATCATGCGCCTACTGTTTGGCCTTTTTTTTTTACCATCTTTGAACTTAACAACCAACGAACCCGCCAAATCCTTTGTCTTCTCCTTTGAATCCACTGTTTACTATTTGGTTCTAATTTCATTCATTTGTTGTGCTCCCTCTTTGGTCCCATGATCCACGCCTTTCCTCACTGATTCTTTGGCTCTCTCCGCCATTACAGAGTCTATTGTTTGACTCACTTCTTGCACTTGTAAAATCATAAACCCAATTATATGCTCTTGAATGTGTCCTTCATTCACCCGCATTTCTCCACTGCGCAGGAAAAAATAAGACAGAGACAAATTGTAAGCGATTGAACATGTAATACCACTAAGCCACAGAGACCCTTATTCCAAAATCAGTCGTAAGAACCACAAATCATAAGGTTTCTTTAATCAAATTTCCAAATTAGATTGACTTACCCCTTCCATTGCCTTCTCCCTTCTGCCGATGTCCGCTCTGATGGTTCTCCGCCGTACAGATGCACGTCCATTGCACAACAGATGCAAACCAGTAAGCTTCAAATCGACGCCCAAACGTCGCCTTAACACCGCCTCGCCGCCCTCTGCGACACCGTCATCCGGTTTCCTCTTTGCGCGTTCCACTCTCCTCCCTCCACACTCAGTTTCACGTTCCTGCTTCTGTTATTCTAGAAGCTTCATGATGTTGGGAGAGAGATAGACCGTTTTGATTATATCTGATAACCATGTTTTTGAAATTGTAGAATCTTTATATATTTTACTTGTAGAAAGAAACTGCCCTTGTTTGAAAGGTGGGCATGCCCTTCACTGCATCCTATGCCTACAATTTTTTCACTTTTTTTTTCTGTTCTTTGGTTTTTAAAATTTTAAAAAGTGTAAAAGTAACTGCTCCACTTGCTCAATTTTTTTTTGTGACCTCCGTCACATTCAAGCATATTATGACCCAAGTATATAAGTTTAAAAGGGTATTTCTAGCAATTTAAAATGTTTCAACCAAATTTTTGAAAATTTTTGAACTTTGCCTTTATATATTAGTATAGATTAGTATAGATATAGATATTATATATAGCATCCTTCTTATTATTGTATCTTTGAGTATAGAAGTATGAGAGTAATAGAATATTGGTATAGTGTCACATTAACAGTGTTTAATTAATTTGTTCCTTGTTTTAACATCATGCGCCTACTGTTTGGCCTTTTTTTTTTTTACCATCTTTGAACTTAGCAGCCAACGAACCCGTCAAATCCTTTGTCTTCTCCTTTGAATCCACTGTTTACTATTTGGTTCTAATTTCATTCATTTGTTGTGCTCCCTCTTTGGTCCCATGATCCACGCCTTTCCTCACTGTTTCTTTGGCTCTCTCCGCCATTTCAGAGTCTATTGTTTCTGACTCACTTCTTGCACTTGTAAAATCACAAACCCAATTATATGCTCTTGAATGTGTCCTTCATTCACCCGCATTTCTCCACTGCGCAGGAAAAAATAAGACAGAGACAAATTGTAAGTGATTGAACATGTAATACCACTAAGCCACAGAGACCCTTATTCCAAAATCAGTCGTAAGAACCACAAATCATAAGGTTTCTTTAATCAAATTTCCAAATTAGATTGACTTACCCCTTCCATTGCCTTCTCCCTTCTGCCGATGTCCGCTCTGATGGTTCTCCACCGTACAGATGCACGTCCATTGCACAGCAGATGCGAACCAGTAAGCTTCAAATCGACGCACAAACGCCGCCTTACCGCCCTCTGCGACACCGTCATTCGACTTCCTCTTTGCACGTTCCACTCTCCTCCCTCCACAATCGATTTCACGTTCCTGCTTCTGTTATTCTAGAAGCTTCATGATGTTGGGAGAGAGAGAGACCGACTTGAAATTGTAGAAATTGTATATATTTTACTTGTAGAAAGAAACTACCCTTATTTGAAAGGTGGGCATGCCCTTCACTGTATCCTATGCCTACAATTTTTTCACTGTTTTTTTTGTTCTTTGGTTTTTAAAATTTTAAAAAAGTGTAAAAGTAACTGCTCCACTTGCTCAATTTTTTTTGTAACCTCCGCCACATTCAAGCATATTATGACCCAAGTATATAAGTTTAAAAGGGTATTTCTGGCAATTTAAAATGTTTCAACCAAATTTCTGAAAATTTTTGAACTTTGCCTTTATAGATTAGTATAGATATAGATATTATATATAGTTGTGAGGGGTATTTTTGTAATATAAAAAAATTGACACCAAAAAACTGTCTTTTTTTCAACTTTGCCATTATCTTTTAGTATAGATTACAACAAAACTAATTATAAAATTATTATTTTGTTTTCAAAGATTTATACAGAAAATAATAAAAACAAATAACATGTTATTTTCAATATTTTTTATACAAATCTTTGAAAATATAAAATATAATAAAAATAAAATAACAATTTTATAATTAATTTTATTATAATTATTAATAAAAATAGAAAAATAAAAACAAGAAATAAGAAATAAACCAATAACTATCTAATATATAAAATGGATTTCTTGAGTTTAACAGATCACTTCTTCACGATATGCCAGAAACTGTTGACCAAAAATCTTGGTTTTATCATCTTCATAAAATCTTGAAAACAATAAACAAGATAAGAAAAATGTAACAATGTATAATTATCAGCAAAAACATTAACCGAATAAAAACATAAAACATACTAAATATACTTTTTTGTATTTCTTTTAGATAACTAATATCCCAAGAACACATCAAAAAAAAAAACTAATATCATGAGGACAGTGATTAAAAACTTAAAAGAAGTAAACTTTTATTAAGAAATGATATAGTTAAAATATTAAGTTGGATTTTTTTTTCAATAAACATTTGCTTTATATTAATTCTTTAACCAATAACCTTACAATGTTGATTAACAAGACATTTCGTGTACTACCGTTGACCCGAGATTAATTGGGCCGACAAATAGTTCGAGAATATTTGGGCTAGACAGATCCCGAAAATTATAGAGAACTGATGTAGAGCCGAGTTAATCTTACTCGGGTTGTAGAGCCGAGTTAGTCTTACTCGGGTTGTGCACTTTGTGCACGAAGATGCGGTTAATACACCGTGGAGCACTCAGTTATCAGCCCCGGTGGGTCGATCAAAGTGTAGACATGATAACTGTCGAGATAATGGAGAGGAGAGATTTGAGTATAAATGATAGTCCTTGTTATAATGTATGGAGAAGCTATTTGGCAAGAGTGAGCTCCATTGAGAGTATTCCTTAATAAAAGAGCGATTGTTCTTGATTGAGTTTACTGTGAAACATAATGTTAAGGTATAAGAACAATATTATGCGGAAGCGCCATATAAACTCAGTTGAAAACTAGAGAAGTAAATATAACAACAAGGGGATGAAACGAAGAAAACTCTATAAAAGTTGATGAGCCAAGAAGCTATTACATTGAAAATTAAAATGAATGAAAACTACGCGTGCTTTTATAGCTAACAACACTAATTTCAACAATTAATTAAATAATGGTTAATATGAAAAATAAATTACAACCTTCTGTTAACACCACTATTAATAGCTACGTGCATGAGAGCCACCACAATCTACTCAACAATCTCCACCTTGGCTGGAATCCAACTAGTTGTTCATTGTCATGTCTTCAAACACTGTGGAGACCAACCAAGTCCAAACAATGTTGGAACTTGACATTTGGAAGTGATTTAGTGAGCATGTCTGCTGGATTCTCAGAAGTGTGAATCTTCATCACTATAACTTTACCAGTAGCAACAATATCTTAGATAAAGTGATGCTTCACATCAAGATGTTTCGTCTTGTCATGATAACGACTATTCTTGGTCAGATGAATAGTACTTTGACTATCACAAAACACAATAAGAACATCTTGTGTTAAACCAAGTTCATTGACCAAACCTTGAAGCCAAAGAGCCTCCTTCACACCCTCTGTTGCCGCTATATATTCTGCTTCGGTTGTAGACAACACAGTAATAGACTGAAGTGTAGCTTTCCAACTGATAGCACAATTACAAAGAGTAAATATATAACCAGAAAGAGATCTTCTCCGGTCAAGATCACCACCATAATCTGTATCAACAAAACCCATAACATCATTGGTTGTAGTTTTGTTGTTGTCAAATACCAAGCCAATATCAGAAGTACCTTATAGATACCGAAAAATCCATTTCACAGCATTCCAATACTCCTTACCAGGATTATGCATATATCGACTCATTGTGCTAACAACATATGCCAAATCAGGTCTAGTGCACACTATAGCATACATAAGACTACCAACTGCACTAGCATAAGGAATGTGTGACATACTTTCTTTCTCTTCTTTTGTCTGTGGACAAAGGTTCGAAGATAACTTGAAATGTGCAGCAAGTGGAGTAGAGACAAGTTTGCAATTACTCATATTAAACTTGTCAAGCACTTTTTCAATATATTTCTTTTGTGAGAAGAACAATTTACCAGCTTGACGGTCCCTGTGAATCTCCATACCAAGAATTTTCTTAGCTGCACCTAACTCCTTAATTTCAAACTCATTGCAGAGATGGGTCTTTAACTTTCTGATCGAAGACTTGTCAGGAGATGCAATCAACATGTCATCAACATAAAGAAACAAGTATATAAAAGACCCATTTGGAAGTTTTTTGAAATAAACGCAGTCATCAAACTGACTTCTAGAATATTCTTGCGCAATCATAAAGGAATCAAATATTTTATACCACTGTCATGGAGCTTGCTTTAGACCATACAACAATTTCTTTAGTTGACAAACAAGATGCTCCTTGCCAGGAACAACAAATCCCTCAGGTTGCTCCATGTAAATCTCTTCTTTTAGCTCTCCACGTAGAAAAGCTGTCTTCATATCAAGTTGCTCCAGTTCTAAATCAAGCAAAGCAACAAGAGCGAGCAAAATACAAATAGAGGTGTGACGAACAACAGGAGAAAAAATCTCATTAAGGTCAACACCTTCCTGTTGGCTAAAACCTCTAACAACCAACCGTGCTTTGCATCTGGGATCTTCAATACCAAGAATGCCATATTTCTTCTTGTAAATCCATTTACATCTTAATGGCCTCTTTCCCTTAGAAAGGTTTGTCAAATCCTAAGTATCATTCTTATGAAGACTTTCTATTTCTTCATTCATAGCCACTAGCCACTAGCCACTTTGAAGAATTAACACAATAAACAGCTTCATATAGCTGGTAGACTCAACACCTTCGTTTAGCTCTTGTGCAACAGACAATGCATAAGCAGTTAAATTATCATCATCTGCATATCTCGTTGGCCTTCTAATATGTCTTCTCGGTCTATCTCGTGCGATACAATAATCATCTTGTCGTGGCTCAATAGGAGAAGAGATATCATAATTATGATCACGATCATGATCATTAACGCTAAGCTCGTTTGTTGAGGAAGAAAGAATATTGAAATTAGGATTTGCAGACTTCAATTCTAACTCCACCTTCTCATTAGTACTATGCAAATTACAGAAGACATAGAAGATTGTTTTCCAGATAGTAATGCATCCTCATTAAAAGTCACATCTCTGCTAAGAATTACTTTTTGTGACTTAGAGCCGGAACACCATAAACGACATCCTTTAGACTCAGATGCATAACCAAGAAATATGTATTTAACAGCTCTAGGAGATAATTTGCCATCATTAACATGTGCATATGCAGGACATCCAAAAATCCTCAAATTAGAATAATTAATTGGGTAACCTGACCAAATTTATTATGGAATTTTGAAATCAAATGTCGAGTGTGGAGAACGGTTGACCAAATAACATGCAGTTGAAATTGCTTCAGCCCAAAATTCGCGTCGATGCCATAAACCAGCATTTGAGAGCATGCATCGAGCTTTCTCAAGTAAAGTCCTGTTCATTCATTCTGCAACACCATTCTGCTGAGGAGTATGTGGAGTGGTTTTATGTCTAGCAATACCATGATATGCACATAACTCGTGAAAGTCACCTTCACAAAATTCTAACCCATTATCTGTTCTAAATTTTTTGACCTTCTTCCCTGTTTGGTTTTCAACAAGAGTTTTCCACTTCTTAAAAATTGCAAATGCCTCATTTTTATGCCTCAAAAAGTAAACCCAAACCTTACAAGAAAAGTCATTGATAATGGTCATCATATAACGACATCCTCCATGAGAAGGAATTTTGGAAGGTCCCCATAGACCTGAGTGAATATAATCAAGAACGTCTCTTGTACGGTGAGTTGCAGTAGAGAAACTAATTCTTTTTTGTTCCCCAAAACACAAAGTTCACAAAACTCCAACTTACCAATATCATGTTTTCCAAGAAGACCATGCTTGCTTAGAAGGTGCATGCCTTTTTCACTCATATGGCCAAGTCGTATATGCCATAATTTGGTGACATCAATGCCAGGCATGGAAGAAGATACAGCTACTGAACCTGTTACAACAGAACCTTGCAAGACATATAAACTACCAACCCGATTAGCTTTCATCACAATAAGGGCACCTTTTGATACTTTTAAAACTCCACCTTCAGCTGAATACTTACACCCAAGAGGCTCAAGGATGCCAAGAGAAATCAAGTTTCGCTTCAAGTCAGGAATATAACGAACTTTAGTCAAAGTCCTGGCAACACCATCATCGGTCTTGATATGAATATTTCCAATGCCAACAACCTTGCATTCAGCATCATTTCCCATTAAGACAACACCACTATTAATTGGTTCAAAAGTGGTAAACAAGTCTCTATGTGGACACATATGCAAAGTACATCCAGAATCAAGAATCCATTCTGTTTTACTCTTCTTTTCAGAAGAAATGACGGATAACAAAATGTCATTGTCATAGTCAGTTTCAATATTAGCAGCTTCAACGGGTAATGGAGACTTTTTTTCTCTTCCTTTTTCTTCATGATGAAACAATCAGAAATATCATGCCCAAATTTCTTGCAATAGTGACATGTTTTGTTGGTTTTAGGTCCCCGAGATTTGGACCTTGATTTTCTCACGCATCGGTACTCCTTTTTTCTTGAGTTCTACCTCTGACATTCATACCTTCTCCCTTGTCCTCAGAATGAAATTCTAAATCAAATTTTTCCTTGGACAATAAATTAGATTTAACATCTTCAAAAGATAAAGTATCATTGTTGCCGTACAACATGATTTCTTTGAAGTGTTTATAGGTAGAAGGCAAAGAGACAACCAATAAAATAGCTTTATCTCCGTCATCAATCTTTATGTCAATATTTTCAAGATCCATAACAATTGAATTAAACTCATTAAGATGAGATTGAATAGGAGTACCTACAGCCATACGGGTTGTATATAATCGCTCATTGAGACGAAGCTTGTTTGCGAGGCTCTTAGTCATATACAAAGACTCTAACTTAAGCCATAATTCTGCAGCGGCAGTTTCACCGACTACTTCACGAAGAACCTCCTTAGATAAGCAAAGTTGGATTGTAGAAAGCGCCTTGTCATCCAACTCGTCCCAGTGCTCATCGGTCATGGAAGTCGGTTTCTTTGACTTTCCATCTAAAGCTTTCTTTAATCTGTTGTGTAAGAAAGACCTTCATTTGGACTCGCCAAATTGAGAAACTAATATTGCCATCAAACTTCTCAATGTTAAATTTGGTAACGATAGACATCTTAAATTCCCAACTAAATAATGGCTCTAGATACCACTTGTTAAGATATAAGAACAATATTATGCGGAAGCACCAGATAAACTCAGTTGAAAACTAAAGAAGTAAATATAACAACAAGGAGATGAATCGAAGAAAACTCTATAAAGGTTGACGAGCCAATAAGTTATTACATTGAAAATTAAAATGAATAAAAACAACGCGTGCTTTTATAGCTGACAACAATGATTTCAACAATTAATTAAATAATCGTTAATATGAAAAATAAATTACAACCTTCTGTTAACGATACTATTAATAGCTACGTGCATGAGAGCCACCACAATCTACCGAACACATAGCGATATTGTTCTTCGGGTTCTCGGATTAGCATTGCCCGAAATTTGTAAGAACATTTGACGCCCACTGTGGGGCCGAGGAAAACTGTCCCCGGCCGCATTTCTTTGAGCAACAATGGTAGAGTCACGAAGTACAAGCGGTAGGAGAAGCAGGACGACAACCACAACATCCAATACCGAGACACCACCTCGACTTGGAGCACCAGATCCTGCGGTTCTCCGTCTCATGATGAATTTAAGAAGGGAAGTAGATCAACTTAGAAGAGAGAATGAGGAATATCGGAGGGAAAGGGAACGAAGCCCAGAGCATATTGAAAGGAGACGCCAAGAACGTACTCCCCGCAGGGAAGACCGGGAACACAGTAACAGGGTTGTAAACGAAGGTCCGGAGCCGAGGGAGCATCCGTTCACTGATGGAGAAACTATTCGGTAAGAGTGAGCTCCATTGAGAGTATTCCTTAATAAAAGAACGGTTGTTCTTGATTGAGTTTGACTGTGAAACATAACGATATTATTCTTCGAGTTCTCGGATTAGCATTGCCGGAAATTTGTAAGAACACTTTGTATGAGGACCGGAAAAGAAGCATAGTTAATGGCTTTTAAGACTATCAGAATTTTTCCTCAAAATCAGTAAACTCTAATTGCACATAAACCTGTGTCAGACTCGGACAACGAAAGAAAAGCCCTTTTGTTGTGTGCTTGTGTCAAAGAAAATTTCAATGAAACATAATCATACAAATCATGGACACTCAGATCCCCTAGTTCAATCTGCAAATCATATCATAGTAGTGTTAAGAATCAACGATCACCGAATGAAAAGATAGACTAGTACTCCCTCTAGACTCAATTATAAGCAAAAAAATACCTATATTTTTTGGATTTAAATATAAGCAAAATCTAACCAACTCAATTCTATTTAATGTAACATTCCAAAAATCAAGAAAATTGACCGATCAAATCAATCATCTCTTTACTTTTCAAAGAGCATTCCATATTTCAGAGACAATTAAAAGGTGGTTTAGTAATTATAACTTTTTTTTTACATAAATCAAGACAACTAAACTAAATTAACTAACTTTCTTAATACGAGTGAAATTAGTTATTTTTGTTTATAATTGAGTCCCGAGACAGGAGTTTTGAAGCCTCAGCATAGCATTGCTGAGCTACAAAATTAACCCTTGATTTTCAAAATTGATAATTAATGAAATATCGGTGGCAATAAAACAGCAGGCCTTGAATACGATCAACTACACAATATGAAGAATTTGAAGAAACAATTATCCCAGCAGCATAATCTAGAAATGATTACAGATTTCTACAAAATACTGCTTCAATCAACTTCATAGTCTAAAGCCTTTAAGAAATTGAAAGACAAATCCATAACTGATAACAATAAATCACTAAAATCTCATCAAGCTACAATTCTAAATCTCAGAATCCTTTGAGGCAGAAGTAGTGACCTCATCATGAGCAGCTTTGGAGTCGGCTTCTACAGGAATGGGGGCAGTATTATCCATCGACGCGGATACCTGGGTCGCCTTCCTTTCCATCAAATATCTGAAGGTACATCAAAGAGAAAATGCAAGATTGATTACTAAAAAAAGGCAATGATATTGGTTTGTTGTATATTATTTGATAAAGTTTCGCCCTTCGCATATGATAAATTTATCCAAACAACACAAGAACTAAATGCAATTGACCTAGCTTAGCCAAGCCACAAACAACACATTTTTCTAGTTACAATTTTTACAAAATAAAGACTATTAACTGAATTAGCGAACTGCAAAATAAAGTAAGGAAACGAACCTTCTTCAAGCGCCTGTGCTATGCAAAAACCCAATTGGACATGATAAGAGTAGCAATCACAAGAAATACATAACCTGCAACAATATTGAAGAGAAAGCCACGTGGGATTTGATATCCACCATCCCCCTCAGGTTTTGGAGGTTGGTTCACATAGTAGGCAATATAAGAGCCAAAGGTCCAGTAATAAGCACAGTTGCGATAAGAAAAAAAGCGTGCGATAAGAAACTTGTGGGCCTAAGTCCTTGAATACTACAGTTAATAAGGTTTCTGAATTTCCATCTGTATATTCTTTCAGACTCTTCTTGTAATTAAGAACAACAGGTCTTCCCTTTGATCCTGGTTGGACAGGAAGTGTTAAGCGCTGCCTTGAGGGGTACTTCTTGGCTGTTGAAGTGAAACAAACAAATAATGTTAATGATCTATGCTGCCTAGAGACCGAGATGCACTTATGAACAAGCGTGCTTTTCTTCCAAGAGATGTACTAAAATGGAATAGCAACCATACAATAGTGGCATGAGTGGGATGCAATGGATTGATCTAGTATGGTCACCAACAACACTTTAGTTCACCTACCCAGTAACTTCCATAAGCCAAGAAGTAATTTTCCATTATAATATATCAAATTTAACAACCAAAACTAGGTTTATATATAAGAAACTATTGAAAAAGACTTGTAGATCTAAGAAATTATTAAAACTTCAGCATCATTTTACAGTGTGAAAATAGGGAGACTTACTAGTGCTTTGTTTACCCAAGGTTCAAAGGAACTTCATCAATTTTATCCAAATGAGCAATTCAAAACTTGAAAGGACAACCCACCCAGTAACTTGTTCAGTTATAACGCTGCTATGATCCTTAAGAAGAAATATCTTAATAAATACTAATTAGTAAGAATAGCAACCTATGAGGCCATAATGGAGAAGATTATCAATTATCATCACACAGTAAGTATACGAAAAAAATTAAAAAATCTATCACACATTTCCATGAATCTATCAATCCAATAAATAACTAAAACCATAAGCAGATGTTCACTTACTTCGCTTATGAATTTCCTCCTGCAGATCTGCTACGGTAGCCTGAGTCAAAGAAACAATGGGATAAACCATAAATCATTACTCTTGAAAACAAATATCTCATTTCCCAAAATAAAATCCAACTAAGAAATTAAGGGAAAGAAGACATACAGAATCCGTGAGCTCAATGCCACCTTTGATGATTTCTCTTCCACTCCTAGAAACCAAATTGACCTTCATCCTTCAAACCTATAGAGACCCACTTCGCCAAACAGTGTAGGATTGTATGCCAGATCCGAAACAAGACGAGGGGCTGAAACTCAAGGATGTTACAATATGGTTGTTACAAAATCATCCATTGATCTCACTGAAGACCCTTTTGCTTGACCTTTCTCTACTTTTGCCTCTCTCAAATGCACTGCAATCTCACTTGCCTTCTTCTTCATCTCTTTTCCCTTCCCTTCTTCTTGGTCCATAACTATTTCTATCACCTTCTTCACCTCCTACTTGTTGTAAATGTAATTCAGCATATAAGTAGTTAGTCGAATGTTGTTATGATATTAGTTAGCTAGAAGCTTGTTGTATTGAACAGAATCTGTTTCAGTTAGTTGATATAGAGTTGTAATTCAATAATAATATGACGAATACAGAAATATTGGACAATTGACAAGTTTACTCTCTTCTACTTTTACAAAGTCAAGTGTGAGTGAGTGTGAAAGTTCCAACAGTTTTGGTATCTAGAGCTTAGTTTCGATTCTGAGAATGTTGCAAGAATCATGGCATCCACCAATGGAAATGTTCCTATGAATCTCCCGATCCTGACCACAAAGAATTATGGATAGGTGGAGTTCCCAGATGAAAGTACTCTTTCAATTTCAAGAAGTATTGGAGGTGGTGAATGATAGGGTGAAAGAGCTCGGGAAGAATCTCACAGAAGATCAAAGGGCAGCTAGTCAACTTAGCCTAAAGAAGGATGGCAAGGCTCTTTTCTTGATACAACAATGTATGGATTCAGACAATCGGGAAAAGATTTCATCTCTAGAAACTGCCAAAGAAGCATGGGATAACCTGGCAAGATTCTATGAAGGGGCTGAGAAACTGAAGAAAGTAAAGCTGCAGACCCTAGGGAGGTACTATGAGTTGCTACAGATGGGAGATCACGAGAGTGTGGCAGAATATTTCACCAGGTTGTTAACTCTTACCAACCAGATGAAGGCATGTGGTGAAAGACTGACAAACCAGACAATTGTTGAAAAGGTGCTGAGAACTCTAACTCAAAGATTTGATCGTGTGGTGGTAGCCTTGGAAGAATCCAAGAATCTTGAGGAGATGAAGGTAGATGAGCTGCAAGGATCCCTGGAAGCACATGAGCTGCACCTAAATGAAAGAACTGCTAGTAGAAATGCTGAGCAAGCTCTTCAAGCTCAGACATTTCAGAGGAGTTCTTATGAGGGTGGCAAGAATCATAAAGGAAAGCCAAAGAGTAGCAGAAGTCAGTATGCAAGTGATCAGGAAGATGGTGATCAACAAGATTATGGGAGCACCAGAAGCAAAGACTTAAAGAAGAAGAGCTTTGATAAGAGGAACATCCAGTGTTATTATTTCCAGAAGTGGGGTCATTTTGCCAAAGAATGCAGAGGCAAAAGAGTACCTAGGAAGTTTGATGAGGCTCAGATGGCACATAAAGAGGAGTCTAATTCTGATGATGTATTGTTGATGGATGTTACCAAATCAGAAGATGACATTTCTGAGCTTTGGTACCTAGACACAGGATGTTCCAACCACATGACTGGTCATCGTGAGTGGTTTATGAATCTTGATGAAACAGTGAAGAGCAGTGTCAAGTTTGCTGACAATAGTACAGTAACAGCTGGGGGTGTTGGCAAGGTGATGATCCAGAGAAAAGATGGTGGAATGTGTTACATTAACAATGTTCTTTATGTACCTAACATGAAGAATAACTTGCTAAGTCTTGGACAACTGCTGGAGAAAGGATATTCTGTGATAATGGAGCATGGACAGTTGAAGATGTTTGATAGTGCAAGAAGACTAATCTTGAAAGCTTTCTTGTCAAAGAACAGAACTTTCAAGATTGAGATTCAGATCAAAAAGCACAAATGTTTGGCTACTGCAATTAATGATGAGAGCTGGAAATGGCATCATAGGTTTGGACATCTCAATTTTAAGAGTCTAAGCCTATTGTCAAACAGGAAGATGGTGCATGGTCTTTCTACTATCCAAATGCCAAAATAACTGTGTGAAGAATGTTGTGAGTCAAAGCAGCCTAGGAATTCCTTCAGAAACAAGATTCCCATGAGAGCAAGTGGAAAGCTGGAAGTAATATGCTCAGATGTATGTGGTCCGTTCAGTCACTTGGAGGTAACTGTTACTTTGTTTCCTTTATTGATGAATACACTAGGAAAATGTAGATTTATCTTATAAAGAAGAAGAGTGAAGTGTTTGATATTTTTGAAAGATTGAAACTAATGGCTGAAAAGCAAAGTAGTTGTGCTATTAAAGTTCTCAGGACAGATGGAGGGGGGAGTACTATTCACATGAATTCCAGCAGTTATGCGACAAGGAAGGAATTGTACATGAAGTGACACCACCATACACACCTCAGCACAATGGAATTGCAGAAAGAAGAAACAGAACTGTCCTAGATATGGCCAGAAGCATGATGAAGGGAAAGCAAATACCACACTATCTCTGGGGTGAAGCAGTATCTACTGCTGTCTACATCCTCAACAGAAGCCCAACAAAAAGGCTCAAAGATGTGACACCTGAAGAAGCATCACTACTAGAAAACTTGAATTTTCAGACGGAATTTTCGGACGAAAATGTTTCCGTCTGAAATTTTATGAAAATTTCGGACGGATTTCACACGGATTTATTATATTTTATATTTTTCTTGATTTATCTTACATCCGTCTGAAATCTGTCCGAAAATTTCGGACGGATTTCACACAGATTTGTTATTTTTTATATTTTTCTTGATTTATCTTACATCCGTCTGAAATCTGTCCGAAAATTTCGGACGGATTTCACACGGATTTGTTATACGGATTTGTTATTTTTTATATTTTTCTTGATTTATCTTACATCCGTCTGAAATCTGTCCGAAAATTTCGGACGGATTTCACACGGATTTGTTATTTTTTTTATATTTTTCTTGATTTATCTTACATCACTCTGAAATCTGTCCGAAAATTTCGGACGGATTTCACACGAATTTGTTATTTTTTATATATTTTTTGCATCCGTCTGAAATCTGTCCGAAAATTTCGGACGGATTTCACACGGATTTGTTATACGGATTTGTTATTTTTTTTATTTTTCTTGATTTATCTTACATCCGTCTGAAATCTGTCCGAAAATTTCGGACGGATTTTCGGACGGATTTCACACGGATTTGTTATTTTTTATATTTTTCTTGATTTATCTTACATCCGTCCGAAATCTGTCCGAAAATTTCGGTACGGATTTCACACGGATTTGTTATTTTTTATATTTTCTTGATTTATCTTACATCCGTCTGAAATCTGTCCGAAAATTTCGGACGGATTTCACACGGATTTGTTATTTTTTATATTTTTCTTGATTTATCTTACATCCGTCTGAAATCTGTCCGAAAATTTCGGACGGATTTCACACAGATTTGTTATTTTTTATATTTTTTTGCATCCGTCTAAAATCTGTCCGAAAATTTCGGACGGATTTCACACGGATTTGTTATACGGATTTGTTATTTTTATATTTTCTTGATTTATCTTACATTCGTCTGAAATCTGTCCGAAAATTTCCGACGGATTTCACACAGATTTGTTATTTTTTTTTTTGCATCTGTCTGAAATCTGTCCGAAAATTTCGGACGGATTTCACACGGATTTGTTATTTTTTATATTTTTATTGATTTATCTTACATCCGTCTGAAATCCGTCCGAAAATTTCGGACGGATTTCACACGGATTTGTTATTTTTTATATTTTTCTTGATTTATCTTACATCCGTCTGAAATCTGTCCGAAAATTTCGGTACGGATTTCAGACGGATTTGTTATTTTTTATATTTTTCTTGATTTATCTTACATCCGTCTGAAATCTATCCGAAAATTTCGGATTTCACACGGATTTGTTATTTTTTATATTTTTCTTGATTTATCTTACATCCGTCTGAAATCTGTCCGAAAATTTCGGACGGATTTCACACAAATTTGTTATACGGATTTGTTATTTTTTTATATTTTTCTTGATTTATCTTACATCCGTCTGAAATATGTCCTACTATTTCGGACGGATTTCACACGGATTTGTTATTTTTTATATTTTTCTTGATTTATCCTTTCATCTTCATATCTCCAAAATTTCGGACGGATTTCACACGAATTTGTTATTTTTTATATTTTTCTTGATTTAGCTTACATCCATTTAGTCCCTATACATGACCCGTTTAGTTCCTATACGAGCAAAACATAATTAAATCTGTCCCTAATTATTTTATTGAAATAATTAATTATCTAGATGTTTATTTTTGTTTATTTCAGTGAATGCACGCTTACTAGACAATAATTTATGTTATTGTCATTATTATTACCAGTACAGAAAAATGTTTTAAATAATATGATTAAGAGGAAAACATTCCATATTTTCATTCTATTTAATTTTAGATTTTAAAATAATCTGGATTGACATTAATCGGAGATTAAATTTTGGATCGAGTATTTTCTTAATTGATCGGTTCAATTATTAATCTCCACTCTAGTTTGAATTTCGAAATCATATATTTATCAACCTTTATTTTTAGATTCCAAAAAGTAAAAACATATTTATTTTAGACTTAACTTTTATCACTCATTTTTATACCTATTACTAAATATTAAGTTAAAAACATGAATTTCTCTCTCCTACTTCTACTATCAGACCCGTAACCCCCTTTTTTTCTTTCTTTTTCTTCTTCTTTCTCCTTTCTTCTTTCTTTTTCTCTTCTTCCTCCTGACACCATCTCTCTCAAACTTCATTCTTCTTCCTTCATCCATCAAACTCATCTCTCTCACTTCAAGCTCACAGCAGCGCGACCACCGCCCCTGCACGTCGCTCAGAGCCGTCGCACGTCGTGGAGGGGGTGACCACGCGACCCGTCACTTGCAGATTCGTTTCCTCTGCAGTACCGCCGTTGTCACCGTCGTGGTAAGCCCCTAACTGCCGTTCATGGTGGTTTTTGTCTTGTCTTGGGTGTTGGAAAACTCTTTCTTTAATTTTATGAAACTCACCTTCCTTGTTTTGTTCCATGGTGTTTCAGTCACTGTTGCCGCCATCCACTGCCTCTACCACCATAGTTCACCGCCGTCTTCTTCCGTCCTTGTGGGTGAGTTGGATTTCATCCTTCTTTGGTCAAAATTGAAAATCCCCAAATTGATTTTGAAACCCTAACCCTTTGATTTCAGATTTTAATCTTGAAATTAAACCTTGTTTAATGAAATTGGGATTATAAATTAGTGTTTTATTAAACTAATTTTGTTATCCTTTGATCAAATGAGTTTTCCCCAAATTGTGTTTAGGAACCCTAAACCCCAATTTGATTTTATTGAAATCAATTGTGTTTCTATAAAATTGAATATGTTTTATTCAAATTAGGAACTTAAATTTGAGATTTCTAAGTTCAATTTCATGTCTCTCAAACCAAATCAAATGTTCCCCAATTTTAATTATGGATCCTTTTTACCCAAATCGATATTATTGAGAAATCGATTCCATTTACTGAATTAAATGTATGGTTTCTTTTGATTATATGATTTGAGAATGAAAATTGAATTGGTGAATTTATTTGTTTGTTATCATGCTTGGTTGTGTCTCTGTGATGTTGAACATGGCTATGCTTGCTTGATGGAGTAGATAGTTACACTCTTGGAGCTAACGTGAGCATTAAGACGAGGATCCTTTACTTGCCCTCAAAGGTAAGGGAAGATTGACTAGGGATATTCAATAACTATATGCATGTGTGTATGTGTGTAATTGAGTGTTGTTAATATTATTGGTTTAAAAAAAAGGTATGTTTCTTTATTGAAAAACATTATTGTAGTTTAAAGTTCATGTGGCTCTTTATATTATTTATTTTTTAATAGGCAGCTTTCAAGTGGTGTTGTTTTTACAACTAACTGAAGCTCAGGGATGTTCATGACCTTGGTTATGTAGAGAACGCCTACAAGTATTTGACCTTGGTCCATCATTTATATTTCAAAAGTTACAGGATAATCAAAGGAAGACAATAAGTAACAAAGTAAAAATAACAATATTTATGGTTTAAAGATGGAGCATTGCTCATTACTCAATTTATTTGAACTGTACATCCCTTTGTGTCCTCGATATGTCACTGTTTGACTTCCATTAAGTGTTTAAATACAGTTTTTGAGATGTTGTTCCTTATCCTCTTTTATATATAGGTCCGCATTGGGCAATACTTAAATGGGATTTATAGGGTGCAAGATGATATGCTAATTTTGGTCTTGTTAGCCGTCCATTGCTGTTGTTCTGGGATTTATAGGGTGCAAGATGATCCTGGACTATTTTGGTGGGTATATACATGTTCATTTTCCAATTTATATACTATTGTTTGTACTTGAATTTTCACATCTTCTCATTCCTACAAGAATCCATGTCTCAACGGAGGCATCTCTTGTTTTTGTAGCCTCAAGTCTTACCATCGGAGTGCTCTTAAGTCTGGCTAAGAAGTCTGACTAGCTTAGATAGTAAATTCAGACAAAGGGTAGGTTGATCTCTATATGATTGCTTATATTTAGCAAGCAATCTGCATCATCCCCGTTATCTTGTAATCCTTGTAGTAAGAGTAGTTTATTTTATATGGTCATGTCAATTGTCAATGCAGGAATTGTGTGTAGCTTGTTCTAAGGCTAAGTTGATGTTTGATGCTAAAGCATAATAGTAGTATGCTAAAGAATAAAAATACATGCCATAATGTTTGCAATCATATCTGAAAATATTTGTCCTCAAATATTATTCTACTTTATACAATTTTGGATCTGTAGCAAGCCTAGTTGGATCTTACATATTGAGTGTGAAAGTTAATGGCTATTTGATAAAAATTGTTGGTGATCTCTGTGTCTGCTAAATGGCTTCACCTTGCCCTTGCTATGTTTCTTGGTTTTTGGGTGAATGTGTTGATTTTAGGTTGAAGAGGTGCAATTATGATTCTTATCCCTTTTGGACATAGGGCTTATAAAAAATCATCCATAGAATGCGCGTCACGGCCGTGATGGGCATCACGGCTTGGCCGTGACAGCTTTTGCCTTGAACATTGCTTCACTAAATGGTCTGTCACGGCCGTGATGGGTATCACGGCCTGACCGTGACAAATTCTGCCTAGAAGGGGTTTGGCTCAGTTGACATGTCACGGTCGTGATGGGCATCACGGCCTGGCCGTGACATTCTGACTTTTCATTCTTCCGTGGGAAATCTGTCCCAAATAAAATCATAATATCCGTCCCAAATCCGTTGGAAAACAAAAATAAATCTGTCCAAAATTCGTCCGAACAATAACCAATAAAATCACAACATTCGTCCCAAATCCGTTGGCAAACAAAAATAAATCTGTTCGAAATTCGTCCAAACAATAATCAAAATCCGGATTTGCACGTTGTCCATATTCCGTCCGCAATCCGTCTTTAAATATTTTCGGACAGAATTTGGGACGGATTTTATAATTTCCAACAAGGCTTTTTCAGACGGGTGTCATTCCGTCCGAAATCCGTCCAGAATGAATTATCCGTCCGAAATCCGTAGGAAACTTGTCCGATTTTCGTCTGAAATCCGTCTGTAAATCTGTCCGAAAAAGATGGATTTCTAGTAGTGCATGGTCAGGAACAAAACCTAATGTAAGTCATTTTAGAATTTTTGGCTCTTTATGCTTTAGGCATGTTCCTGAACAGTTAAGGAAAAAGTTGAATGATAGAGCTGAACGAATGGTGTTGCTTGGATATCATCCAACTGGTGGCTACAAACTATATGATCTAAGTTGAAGAAGGTTGTCATTAGCAGAGACGTCTTGGTGGATGAAACCAAGAGCTGGAATTGGGAAGATTCTACTGTCAGCAACAATGAAAGAAGTAATGCAATGGTGAACTTGGACAGTGATCAAGATGAAGAAAGCAATGCTGCACCTAAATTGAAGCCAAGGAGATCTCAAAGAGAAAGGCAATTACCTCATAGATTGCAGGAGTATGAAGTATTTCCTGACATTGCAGTAGATGATGATGGAGATTTGGTGCACTTTGCACTATTCTCTGAGGCAGAACTAGTGGATTGTGAAGAGGCCTTGCAAAATCCAAATTGGATGATTGCAATGAAGGAAGAATTGAAGGCCAAGGAGAAGAACACTACTAGAAAACTTGATTTTTCGGAGAGAATTTTCGGACGGAAATGTTTCCGTCTGAAATTTTCCGAAAATTTCGGATGGATTTCACACGGATTGTGTTATTTTTTTATATTTTCCTTGATCTGTCTGAAATCCGTCCGAAATTTCGGACGGATTTCACACGGATTGTGTTATTTTTTATATTTTCCTTGATCCGTCTGAAATCCGTCCAAAATTTCGGACGGATTTCACACGGATTGTGTTATTTTTTATATTTTCCTTGATTTATCTTACATCCGTCTGAAATCCGTCCGAAAATTTCGGACGGATTTCACACGGATTGTGTCATTTTTTATATTTTCCTTGATTTATCTTACATCAAATCCGTCCAAAATTTTGACGGATTTCACATCTGATTGTGTTATTTCTAATATTTCTTACATTCGTTCAAATCCGTCCAAATTTTGGACGATTTCACATGATTTGTTATTTTTTATATTTTCCTTGATTTATCTTACATCCGGCTGAAATCCGTCCGAAAATTTCGGACGAATTTCACACGGATTGTGTTATTTTTTATATTTCTTACATCCGTCTGAAATCCGTCAGAAATTTCGGATGGATTTCACACGGAATTTGTTATTTTTTATATTTTCCTTGGTTTATCTTACATCCGTCTGAAATCCTTCTGAAAATTTCGGACTGATTTCACACGAATTGTGTTATTTTTTTTATTTCTTACATCCGTCTGAAATCCGTCCGAAATTTCGGACGGATTTCACACGGAATTTGTTATTTTTTATATTTTCCTTGATTTATTTTACATCAATTTCGGACGGATTTCACACGGAATTTGTTATTTTTTATATTTTCCTTGATTTATCTTACATCCGTCTGAAATCCGTCCGAAAATTTCGGACGGATTTCACACGGATTGTGTTATTTTTTATATTTTCCTTGAAAAAAGATTAAATAATTTATCTTATAAATATGATTAAAATATTTGATCTTAATAAATTTAAAAGTAAACAAGATTTATGAAAAAAAATTAAAAAACATATTTAGACTAATAAAATGAAATCAGTCCCTATTAAAGCAATCCGTACCGGTTTAGTTTGAGTAATTAAATTACTCTCTTCAAATTATTTTATTGGGTGCGTTAGCACTGACTTATTTCAGTGAATGCACACTTACTAGACAATAAATAACATTATTGTCACTATTATTACCAGTACAGAAAAGTGTTTTAAAATAATATGATTAAGAGAAAAGCATTTTCATATTTTCATCCTATTTAATTTTAGAGTTGAAAATAAACTGGTTTGACCTTAATTGGAGATTAAATTTTGGACCGAGTATTTTCGTAGTTGATCAGTTCAACTATTAATCTTTATTCTAATTTGAATTTTGAAATCATATATTTATCAATCTTTATTTTTAGATTCAAAAAGTAAAAACATGTTTATTTTTAGGCTTAATATTTTATCACTCATTTTTGTACCTATCACTAAATGTTAAGTCTAAAACATAAAAAATCTCTCATTCCCTCATCAGACCCGTACCCCCCCCCCCCTCTCTCTTTCTTTCTTTTTCTTCTTCTTTCTCCTTCTTTCTCTCTTCTTCTTCTTCCTCCCTCCAACTTCACCCTCTTCCTTCACTCCCAGCCGGCGTCGTCCCTCCACCGCAGCCACCGTCCGGTCGCGCTCCGTGCCTCCTAGGGACGTCGTTCAGTCACTGCTCAACACGAAGAAGATGGCTATGTGACCCAGCCCTTTCCTGCGCGCGCCTGGCCGCTGCTTCGCCCTCCGCCGTCGTGAAACGACATCTCCACTGCGGTAAGCTCCGGTTGCCGACATTAATGGTGGTTTTCAACCTCTATGGGTTGTTACACCTCCTTTCCTCCTCCCCTAAAGCTTGATTATTGTTTTCATTTAGATCTTGGTGCTGTCCAGAAGCGCATCGCCGTCCTCCGTTGCCACTGCCACCGCGCCGGACAGCCAGACCGCCACCATCTCTTCTCCCTTACTTGTGGGTGAGTGATTCCTCACCTTACCTTGTTGGATTTCAAGAAATCCCCAAATTGATTTTGAAACCCTAACCCTAACCCTATGATTTCAGATTTTACTCTTAAAATTAAACCTTGTTTTATGAAATTGGGACTGTGAATTAGTGTTTCCCTAAACCAATTTCATTATTCTTTAGTTAAAATGAGTTTTCCCCAAATTGCAAACCCTAACCCTAGCTCTTTGATTTCATACTGTGATTTGAAAAATGGATGCAAGCCGTAGCAACCGAGTTCAATATCTCAGAGACGTGCTACTTGAATCGGATTCCTGAGTCTGAGAGCTCTGATATCTCACTCAATGGAGCCTCAAATGCTTGTTTCTGCCTCAGATGGTTCACTCCTACTACAGAGGTGAAGGTTACCTACCACAAAATAAAACAATTCATTTTACTAAATATTTTGACTTATAAGCATGTGATGTCTGCAAAAATAATAGGCAGAATAATGCATGCCCAATGAGAATTTTTTTTATTTATTATTTATTATTTATTATTTATTTAGTGTCCTTTAGTTAGGTGCAAGTTCATGTTCTTGGATC
The DNA here is from genome assembly GCA_030762895.1 of Sophora flavescens. Classification (NCBI taxonomy): domain Eukaryota; kingdom Viridiplantae; phylum Streptophyta; class Magnoliopsida; order Fabales; family Fabaceae; genus Sophora; species Sophora flavescens. Next base: position 207,060,019 of record CM061065.1, on the reverse strand, counting down.
TACAAGTATATCATGCTTAACCATTAACAAAAGCACTTTTAAATTAAAATAAGAAGCATTGTTTTGTATAGTGTACTGCTCCCTTTGCCAAATGCTTGACTGGGAGTACTTGTAACTGTTTACATTATTTTTTGAGAAATTCTTTTAAAGTCTACTACTCCACTAAGAACATTACATGAGGCACCAAATAAGCAAACATGCTGTTGCATTGAAAATAAAATATTATTAAATCAAATCTAGACCGTTACAAAGACTGCACTATGAGAGTATCTAATTATTTTTCACATTTTTGGTATACTTCTGTAGGTCAAGCTTTGCGGCCATGCCACATTAGCATCTGCACATATTCTCTTTGGACTCTGGACCATAGTTACAAAGTTTTCTCAATAACCCTGCAAACCGTGTACTAGTTCCCACATAGCAATTCTTGATACTTCTCAGTGTAAAGACAGTCCTATCTTCTGTTAACCTTGTTGATATTAGGAAACAGTATGTTGTAGTTGAATCATTCAAACTGCATATTCTGTGTGAGTGGTGAAGCTTCTAATGTTTTGTAGGTTGAACTTGCCTCAGGAAAAGACGTTGCAGAACTAAAGCTGGATATTGCTGCAATAGCAAAATGCCCCGGCGGGGGCATACTTGCTTCTTGTACTGCTCCTCCAGAATCTGGATTTGATTATTATTGTCAATGCTTCTTTCCGAAATATGGAATCGATGAGGTAATATGTTAGTACCAGCTAATTTGTGCTGTTAGTACTTAGTACTAAAGAATTTCTAATGAGTGTATTGAAAAGGCTTTGTTGAGAAATATTGTAGCCACCTTAAAAAAATCTAGTATTGTGTCCATCATTTTGTAATGAATCATTGACAAAACATTCATAAGAGGTACAGTTAGATTTTAACATTAGTAGCATTTGATGCATTCATTTTGACGAATGAGGACTATCGAAGGCATACTACTAAAAACCGACAGCGACAGTTGGGGACTGCATAAGCACTCCACTTTACATTGCTAATTATTTTTTTATTTCATTTAGATATCTGCTGGATATGTGGGTTAGCAGGTAATATTGAGTCTAGTTTGATTATTAAGAAGTAGCGTTTACATGTTTAAATTGAAGCATTATCTGTTCTATTTAAAGGTTTAATGTAGATGGGAAGGTTTCTTTGAACTTTTTCTTCTATTTTAAAAAATTATGGAAATGCTAATCACTTGGTGATTCGCTTCAGGATCTGCAGAACTTGCAAGCATGGCTACAAGAGCAGCTGCTGAACTTTCAAACCGAGAGAACATGACAATGCAGTACTCAAGTGGGTCACATAGTTCTTCTGGCAACTTTATTTATTTTTTTTGTTTGGTTCATTACATGACCTTCACAATTCACAGTGGCTTGATTTTCTGATAGTTTTTAAGTCATGACTTTTCGATTGCATGCAGCAATTGGTATTTGATTTTTAGAAGTTGTATGGTACCAAGGCTGTATTTTGTAACAATAGTCAAATTCATGATTTTGTGATTGAATGTGAAACTGCAAATGTTAGTGATCGGTGGCATATAATTCGCATAGATAGTGAAATTGTAATGTAAGTGAAGTGATCTGTCACGGTCGTGATGGGCATCACGGCCTGGCTGTGACAGCTTCTGCCTTGAATGCTGCTTCACTAAATGTTCTGTCACGACCGTGATGGATATCACGGCCTGGTCGTGACAGATTCTGCCTAGAAGGGGTCTGGCTCAGTTGACATGTCACGGCCATGATGGGCATCACGGTCTGGCCGTGACAGCTTCTGCCTTGAATGCTTCACTAAATGGTCTGTCAGAAATTCGTCCGAACAATAACCGATAAAATCACAACATCCGTCCCAAATCCGTTGGGAAAAAATAAATAAATCTGTCCGAAATTCGTCCGAACAATAACCAATAAAATCACAACATCCGTCCCAAATCCGTTGGAAAACAAAAATAAATTTGTCCGAAATTCGTCCAAACAATAACCAAAATCCGGATTTGCACGATGTCCATATTCCGTCCGCAATCCATCTGTAAATATTTTCGGACAGAATTTGGGACGGATTTTATAATTTCCAACGAGGCTTTTTCAGACGGGTGCCATTCCGTCCGAAATCTGTCCGAAATGAATTATCCGTCCGAAATCCATCCAAAATTTGTCCAATTTTCGTCCGAAATCCGTCTGTAAATCTGTCCGAAAAAGATGGATTTCTAGTAGTGGAACAAGACCTGGGAGTTAGTCTCTTTACCTCATCAAAAGAGACCAATAGAGGTGAAGTGGATCTATAAGATAAAATTGAAGCCAAATGGAGAAGTAGCCAAGTACAAAGCAAGACTAGTGGCAAAGGGCTTCTTGCAAAAGGCTGGCCTGGATTATCATGAAGTCTTTGCTCCTGTGGCAAGGATTGAAACTATAAGGTTGGTGGTTGCAATAGCAAGTTACAAATGATGGTCACTGTTTCAGCTAGATGTGAAATCAACCTTTCTCAATGGGCCTCTAGAAGAAGAAGTATATGTATGCCAGCCACCAGGTTTTGAAGTGATAGGAAAAGAAGACAAGGTGTATAGGCTGGAAAAGGCCTTGTATGGCCTAAAGCAAGCCCCTCGGGCTTGGAACAAAAGGATTGACACCTTTTTACAGCAGCTGAAGTTTACTAAATGTACTACTGAGCATGGTGGGTATGTAAGAAACACTGCAGGCATTCATTCACTGATAGTTTGCCTATATGTGGATGATCTATTGGTGAAGGGAAGTAATGAGACTGAAATTGCTGAGTTTAAGAAGAAAATGATGGAGGAGTTTGAAATGACAAATTTGGGGGGTTTGTCATACTTTCTTGGTATTGAATTTGTTGCTACCAAGGAAGGTATTCTCATGCATCAAAAGAAATATGTTGCCGATATTCTCAAAAGGTTCAAAATGACTGATTGCAATCCAGCCACTACTCCAGCAGAGACAGGGTTGGTGTTAGAAAAGGATGGCAGTGAGCAGGAGGTTGATACCATCCTATACAAGCAAATTATAGGGTCATTGAGATACTTGTGTAACACTTGGCCTGATTTGGCTTACAGTGTTGGTCTTGTTAGCAGGTTTATGGAGAAGCCAAGGACCTCACATCTTACTACAGCTAAAAGGATCTCGAGGTTTGTCAAAGGAACAATGAATTTTGGCATACTCTTTCCTAATAAGGAATCAAAGGCATAGGTGCATAGATTTTCTTATTCGGATTAGTGTGGCGATAAAAGTGATATAAAGAGTACTGCTGGATATATTTTCATGATGGGAAAGGCACCAATTTCGTGGTGTTCAAAAAAACAGAATGTTGTGGCACTATCATCTTGTGAGGCAGAATACATTGCTGCAGCAACGGGTGCTTGTCAAGCTATGTGGTTGGAGGCTTTACTGGCAGAACTCAAGTTAGAAGGAGTTGAACTTATGAGGCTACGTGTAGATAACAAGTCAGCTATTGATCTAAGCAAACATCCTATAGCTCATGGAAGAAGTAAACACATCGAGACAGGATTTCACTTCCTGAGAGATCAAGTCAACAAAGGCGGGATTGAGTTGATACATTGCATATTAGAGGAGCAAGTGGCAGATATCCTGACTAAGCCATTGAAAATTGGCAAGTTTGTAGAACTTAGAAGCAAGCTAGGAATGCTGCCCTTAGATAAGCTGAATTAAGGGATGTGTTGTAAATGTAATTCAACATATAAGTAGTTAGTTGAATGCTGCTATGATATTAGTTAGTTAAAAGTTTGTTGTATTGAACAGAATCTGTTTCACTTAGTTGATATAGCCTTCTGCTTGTATGAGAGGCTATATATAGAGAGTTGTAATTCAATAATAATATGATGAATACAGAAATATTGGGCAATTGACAAGTTTTCTCTCTTCTACTTTTACAAAGTCAAGTGTGAGTGAGTGTGAAAGTTCCAACACTCATTACTAATGACACCCTCCAAAGTTCTTGTGAGATCCACATACACACCCATTTCCTCCACCATCATCTTTGCATTATATGTTTGCTCTCCTGCTAGTGGCCACCCTATGATTGGCACTCTTTGGCTTAGACTCACCAACACACAGTTCCACCCACAATGGCTTAGAAATGCTCTTGTTGATCTGTGTGATAGAATCTCCAGTTGGGGTCCCCATTTGTGCACCAACAAACCCTTTTTGCTTTCCCTCATTCTCTCTTCAAACCCTTTCAGCAACCACTGTGCCTTATATTAGACATTATTAGCTTTAATAGCCTTTATTAGTATCCCTTGATTTGTGGCTATCATATTTGATTTGTAACCCTTGATAGTTGTTGTAACATTATTAGGAGTTATTATAGCAGATTTTGTGGCTATCACATTTGATTTGTATCCTTTGACAGTTGTTGTAACATTATTAGGAGTTATTAGGAGTTGCTGCCCATTCATGTATATATTTTCCTTCAGCTTGATGAATAAAACACAGAGAGAAAAACATTCCTTTACCTGGTATCAAGAGCATCAGCTTAGAATTCTTATACCTGACGAGTACTATGGCAGAAAATTTCGAGCAACCAAAATCAGATGCTGGGAAGAAACACCCATCACCATACGATCTGAACTCCAGCGATAACCCCGGAAACGTGATTACACAGGTGCAGCTGCGGGGTGAGAATTATGAAGAATGGGCAAGAGCCATGCGGACATCCTTGAGAGCAAGGAGAAAATGGGGTTTCATTGATGGAACCATAAAGGAACCTGCGAAAGAACCCTCTGAGATGGAGGATTGGTGGATCGTTCAATCCATGTTGGTGTCATGGATCTTGAACACAGTAGAGCCTACCTTACGATCAACCTTGTCTTACTTTGAAACTGCCAAGGAGCTTTGGGACGACATCAAAGAAAGGTTTTTGGTTGTGAATGGCCCACGCATTCAGCAGCTGAAATCAGATTTGGCACAGTACAAGCAAGGTGGATCGACTATGGTGGCTTATTATGGAAAGCTGAAGGCCTTGTGGAATGACCTGGCCAATTATGAACAAGTGCCGATTTGCACTTGTGGAGGGTGCAAGTGTGACATAGTAGCAAAACTAGAAAAACGGAAAGAGGAAGAATGAGGACATCGGTTTTTGATGGGACTGGATGACGTGCTCTATGGAACAGTTCGATCCAACTTGTTAACCACAGATCCTATGCCATCTTTAAACAAATGTACTCCATTTTGGTACAAGAGGAAAGGGTGCAGAACATCACGCGGGCTAAGGAAGAAAGACCATAGATCATGGCCTTGGCTGTCCAAACAGGTGCAAAAATGAAAGTGCGTGAGACCAAGAACAGATCATTGATCTGTACGAACTGAAACAAAGCTGGTCATGATGAAACAAGTTGTTTCTTGCTGATTGGATACCCAGAATGGTGGGGTGAACGTGCAAGAAGTGATGGCAAAGTAGGAGGAAGAAGAAAGGGTAAGAATCTCGCTGGAGCCAATGCTGGACGTGCTGGTTCAATACGTGCCCATGCTGTCCAGAACTTGGAACACAGTGCTGGTAGCGAAGGAAAGAGCTCTGTCATGGCAGGGTTCAGCAATGAGCAATGGGAAAATTTGTTGCAAATGCTTAATACATCTAAGGTCACTCCAAATGAGTGCATGACTGGTAAGACTAAACCCAATATATGGATCCTAGATAGCGGGGCATCCAACCACATGTCAAGAAGCCTTCAATACTTTGCTGATGTACGTGAAGTGCCTGGATGTCCTGTCGGACTTCCTGATGGAAAATCTGTAATGGCCACTAAGGAAGGGACAATAAGGCTTGTCGGGGGTTTAAAACTCGAGAACGTGCTTTATGTTCCTCAATTAAATTGCAACTTAATCTCTATATCACAACTAATAGATGAATCACGTTGTATTGTTCAGTTTACTAATAACATGTGTGTTATACAGGACCAAACTTCGAAGATGCTGATTGGAGCGGGTGAACGGAGGGATGGACTCTACTTCTTCCGGGAAATTCCAAGAATGAAGGCTTGCAGATCTGAAGGGATGAACCAACTAGAACTGTGGCATAAATGCTTGGGACATCCATCTTGGAAGACTACTCAGTTGATTTCTAAAGACAGTGGTGGGAAAGATAGTAATTTACTAAATAAAGCTTGTGACACTTGTCAAAGAGCTAAGCAAACTAGAGAAACATTTCCATTGAGTAATTATCATGCTTCTAATACATTTGATTTGGTACATTGTGATTTATGGGGAGCTTACAGAACTCCATCTTCTTGTGGCGCTTCATATTTTCTTACTGTTGTGGATGATTGCTCGCGTGCAGTGTGGATTTATTTGTTAATTGATAAGAAAGAAGTGTCACGGATTTTGGTAAATTTCTTTGCGATGGTGAAAAGACAATATAATAAAAGGGTTAAAGCTATTAGAAGTGATAATGGAACAGAATTTGTTTGCATGAAAAATTACTTTCTGGAACATGGAATTGTTTTTCAAACATCTTGTGTAGGGACACCGCAGCAAAATGGAAGGGTCAAAAGAAAACACCGTCACATCCTCAAAATGTTGCAAGAGCTTTGCGGTTTCAAGGAATTTTTCCCCTTAATTTCTGGGGCGAGTGCATCTTGACGGCAGGGTACTTGATTAGTCACACTCCAACCCCAACTTTGAATGGAAAAACTCCATATGAAGTCCAGCACGACCAGCCACCCTCCTACACTCATCTACGCATATTCGGCTCTCTGTGCTATTCTCCCAACCAAGGCACTAAAGGAGATAAGTTTTCAAGTCGTAGTCGTCGGTGTGTTTTTGTTGGGTATCCTTATGGGCAAAAAGGATGGTGAGTTTATGACCTTGATACCCATGATTTTTTTGTGTCAAGAGATGTAGTCTTCTTTGAAACACAATTTCCCTTCCAACATAGTGAATCTACATCAAACTCAGCGAATCATAACGAAGCAGCGGGTGAAGTGGATGATTATTGTCTAGACACATTAGAATCAGCAACAGAAGCAAGTCTTAACGATAGGGGGGCACCCATACTGTTGAGATGAATGTAGAAGACACTACTATCATATTGAACCCGCCAGAAATGCCCCATACTATCGAAGCTGATGTAGAAGACACTGGTGCCACGACAAATCCTTTCGATGATTCTGGGCCACTGGGACGAGGTTGTCGTGTTAAACGTCCATCTACCAGGTTGGAAGGTTACGTCACGAACACTATTCAAAAGTTGAGTCCTCCCACTAGTTCACTAACTCCATCACATTCTTCAGGTACACTGATAAGCCTTTGGCTTATCTAGTTTTATAACTAGATGGACTGTGGTTTTTGTACAAATTATTCTAGTTCAATCTCGTTTTCGCCCAAATTTGGCCTTGTTTTGTTCCTAAGTAGACTTTTACTCGTTCTAGGTAATTTTTAGTAGTTTTTAGTCTATTTTGAATAGAATTACAATTTGTTTTCTTTTGTTGTTTCAGGTCAATAAGTGAAGCTCCGGGAGTCAAGGAAAGTCAAGAAGTAGTGGAAAAAGCACTTCTGGAGATACTCGCCTCGCGAGTGGATGCTCGCCTCGCGAGCCTGAGGACCAGCAGAAGCAGCAACAGTCATACATTCTGTCTCGCCACGCGAGTCACCATCTCGCCTCGTGATCATTCAAACTCAGGATGGAGCCAAAACTGAAATTTTCCCTACTAAAGTCATCTCGCCCCGCGAGAGCCTGAAGACCCTGCAAGACAGAGACCATCACGGCCTAGCCGTGATGAAGGTCACATCCTAGAATTGAAGTATCGCCCCGCTAAAAGAAGCTCGCCGCGCGAGAATTTGAAGACCCTGGAAGACAGAGACCATCACGGCCTAGCCGTGATGAAGGTCACGGTTGTGACAGATTGAAGTTGGAAGACTCGCCCCGCGAACACACTATCGCCTCGCGAGAATCCAAATTGAAAGCGCGCCAAAACTAATGATTCGCCTCGCGAAAGGTTGTTCGCCCCGCGAGAGGCCGAGAACCAGAATCCCTATTTATAGGCTGTTTCAGATCAGAATAGGAGAGTTTTGGAGAGCTTTGGATCCAGATCCGAATCCTAGTTTTTTCCACTGTAGAGTAGCGTTTAGGCCAGATTCTTTTCTCTTTGGAGCTGCGTCTCCCTTTTTCTTTTTCCTATTTTGATATGGAGATTATGTCCGATTGTTTGTCTATGAGCATGAGGAACTAATCCCCTCGTCTGAGGGAGCAATGAAGCCGCCCATGGCAGTGTAGATTCGATGTGATGTATGTCTTTCTCCCTTGTCTCAATTTATGTTTTCCAATTCTGATTTGATTGCGTTGATCATATGTGTTGCATGATTGACTAGTTAAACGTGTTTGAGGCCGATCGGCGATTCGCGTTTTAGAACTTGGATTGGGATCACTAATCGAATAATGAGAACTACAGTGGATTTAGGAGATTAGTGCAACCTTATAGGGAACAAGAATTAATAGAATTCGAGATTAGGATTATGAGACCTAGTAAGTAATTAATCCAATCGTCGAATACGTCCTATTGAGCACGACAGTGGATATAGGAGAATTTGGGGGTCCCGGTTGACATTGTAATTGAACTTAGGGAGGAATTCATCATCACTTGGGTACTATACATGATTGGGTAGGTGGATTTGAGACCTCGGATATTTTAATTTCAGATTTTTAGTTAATTATTTTTTTAGATTTGTTAATTTGAATTCAATCCTATCTTCTCTCTCAACCACCTTCTGTAACTTGACCAAACGTATCGGATTTCCCGCGGATTGGTCGAATTGGTAGCCCAATCCCTGAGTTCGACCTCGGTAATTAGTTACCGTGTTTATTTTATTACTTGCGACGACCCGGTACACTTGCCGGTGACTCAACAAGTTTTTGGCGCCGTTGTCGGGTATTGACACAACCAATTTTTATAATTTTAGGGAAGTTTGATTATTTGGTTAAGTTATTTTTATTTTTATTTTTATTTTTATTTTTATTTTTAATTTTATTTGCTGTTATCTCTCTCTACTTCTTTGATTCCACTTGGTCTTGCCTTGTTTTGTATGCGAGGTACACGAGGAGATGCTTCCAGGTTGCGAATATTGTAATGGAGACCATGACACTTGGAGCTGTCCTTTCTACTTCTCTCAAGAATATGTGGACTCATGCCATAATTTCTATGACAGCATGCCCCACGACAACTATCAGAGTCAGAATCAGTATTGGGGTTATATGAGGGGAGACCATCCGGGTTTTGCTTGGAGTAATGATGGCGGTGGTCTAGCCTGGCAACAACAACCTCAACAGAATTGGCAACCACAACCTTGGGAGTTGGCTCTGGAGAAGTTGAATGCGGTAGTTGAGAAGTTTGCAATCAATACAAGCACAGCCATTGACAAGTTGGCAACTCATACAGGGTTGGCAATTCAGAATCTAGAGATGCAGATTGCCCAACTCGCAAAGCAACTAAATGAGCATTCCCTAGAGACTTTCCCAGGTGATACCGAGAACAACCCTAAGGACCAATGCGAAGCCATAACAACTAGAAGCGATAGGGTGTGGGAATCTGACTAGGATGCAACTAGTTCTCAGGAAGTTGAGGAAGAACTACCACATGTTGAGGAAGAGCAACTTAAGGAAAAGGAATTGACAAGTGACATGGCCCCGGAACAACCACATGTTGAGGAAGAGCAACCTGAGGAAGAGGAGTTGACAAGTGACAAGGCACCGGAGCAAGGGGGTAGAGATCAAAATAAAGATAAAGTGGTAGAGGATTTCACCATGCTTGCCAAGCAACCTGAAATTACTGCATTGGATAACTATGTTGGCTTACATGCATGTGTGGACATTGGTAAGATAGACCCTCCCACTTGTCTGGCACACTTCCTCGAGAAAACACAATTTGACCCGAGAGGAAGTGAGTTCATAATTACAGTGGTCAATGGAGTTTTCACACACGGGCCTGGTGGAATTATGGATAGAGTCGTATTGCTTCTGCAGGTCCACTTCACAAACCATGGGATCCGGGTGGAAGATCTCACATGATGAGCATCTCTTGGCCCCTGTACCACAGGCTATGGGATCCAGGTGGATGCTTCTTAATAAGTCAAGCTAGTGGCGTTAAACAAGCGCTACTTGGGAGGCAACCCAAGATAGGTATCCTTTATTTTTAGTTTCTGTCATTTTCAATTATATTATTAAAAAAAAAAGAGCTTGATTCGCCACGCGAATTCACTGTGGCCGCGCGAGACAGAAGCCCTGAACCTCAGCGGCTTACTCACGTTTCTGTCTCGCGTCGCGAGGTCTACTTTCGCCTCGCGATTCTCGGCATCATCATCTGTTGGAATTCTATATTCGCCTCGCGAGTGGTCTCTCGCCTCGCGAATCTGCACTTAAGGTTTTAATTTGCAGGAGTTCTTCCAGGATGCTATGCAACAGAAGGGAGCTTGCGAGACCAATTGGATGAGGAGGCAACCATGGAAACATGATCAGGGAGCACCCTCTCCTTTCCTCACTTTTGTTTTTGTTTTGGTTTGTGTTTTTTTGTTTTTTGTTTGTCACTCTTGAATAATTTGAGAAGATCAAGAGTTTGTGTATGAATGAGTGTCGGCAAGTTTGTTGGATTTTAATTAAATTGAGCATAGATTGATTGCATATATTATTTTGACCATTGATGATTTCCCCCTAGGTTCTGATAATAGAAAAGTCTATCCCCACTTAAAAATTGAAAACTGAACTTTGAGAATTTTGTTGTGATTACTTGATTTATGATAAGTTTGGGGTGAGGGGGGTGCACACACTAGGAATTGTATCTCGGTCAAACAATTTGCAAAATGTCCAGGTGAGGATTTGAGCCTCCAACTCTGTTTTTGATTGTGTGAATCACTGTTAAGTTGCACTTCCCCAGATTTGCTTGAATCTCTTTATAGTTTGCATGTCTATGTGTTGCATCAAATGATTTAGGCAATTTTCTTTGAAATAACTACTTGGCCTGAAAAGAACCATCCCTAATGCATGTTCCCTAGTTAACCACATTGAGCCTAATTAGCCTATTGTTTCTTGATGACCCTATATTATGAGCCAAAATCTGAAAAACCATGTTAATCCAATCTTAGGATTAGAAGAGCATGGAAGCTAGCAAGAGAAGGGTTGTGAGGAACTAAGTTTGGGGTGGCTACAAGGTGGTGTGTCATATTGGGATGAGAAAAGGAAAAAATAAAGGTTGTAACCCAAGGCAAAAAAAATAAATTGCCAAAAGGAAAAGGGGCAAAACAGAAAAAAAAAAAATAGCAAGGAAAAGGTTGTAGTCACCCGAGGCAAAAATAAAAATGGAAAAAGGAATTCGAGTGGAAAATGTGTTTAATGCTCATGCTCTCTTAGTTCCTAGGGACTTAAGCCGAGTATCCTTGAATATCCTACCCTCAGCCAGGCCCCATTACAACCTTTAAAAGACCTTCTGATGTTGCATACATGTTTTCGTGGGAACCATTTTTGAGATGAAAATCAAATTCATGGGAAGTGCTCTTGATATGTGAAATTGAGTGAAAAGTTGATAGCCTAGACGAATTTGAGCGAATGAGTGAAATTTTACATACCCTTGTGAGGAAGGCAGTTGCTTGAAATTGGTGATCTTCCTTTTGTGTATGACCCTGATCCTCAACTTAGATTAATGATTGCATGAATGATGAAGTTCTCAATTGTTTAAAGTAAATGAATGAGGGTATTACGTTAATGTAGGGGGGAAATCATTGGAGAAAAACTATTTTGAGTGCATGAAATTTGTGCGAAATCGATTGATTCCCTTAAGCTTGCCAAGTCTTGAGTCGTTTTTGAGTTTTAGCTTGCTTGGGGACAAGCAAGGTTTAAGTTTGGGGTGTTTTGATAAGCCTTTGGCTTATCTAGTTTTATAACTAGATGGACTGTGGTTTTTGTGCAAATTATTCGAGTTCAATCTCGTTTTCGCCCAAATTTGGCCTTGTTTTGTTGCTAAGTAGACTTTTACTCATTCTAGGTAATTTTTAGTAGTTTTTAGTCTATTTTGAATAGAATTACGCTTTTGTTTTCTTTTGTTGTTTCAGGTCAATAAGTGAAGCTCCGGGAGTCAAGGAAAGTCAAGAAGTAGTGGAAAAAGCACTTCTGGAGATACTCGCCTCGCGAGTGGATGCTCGCCTCGCGAGCCTGAGGACCAGCAGAAGCAGCAACAGTCATACATTCTGTCTCGCCACGCGAGCCACCATCTCGTCACGCGAGTCACCATCTCGCCTCGCGATCATTCAAACTCAGGATGGAGCCAAAACTGAAATTCGCCCCGCTAAAGTCATCTCGCCCCGCGAGAGCCTGAAGACCCTGCAAGACAAATACCATCACGGCCTAGCCGTGATGAAGGTCACAGCCTAGAATTGAAGTCTCGCCCCGCTAAAAGAAGCTCGCCGTACGAGAATTTGAAGACCCTGGAAGACAGAGACCATCACGGTCTAGCCGTGATGAAGGTCACGGCTGTGACAGATTGAAGTTGGAAGACTCGCTGACGCGCTGTCGCGCACGCGTCAAAAGATGAGCGGTTAGTAAAAATGTAGTTTAGTGTGCGACAACTCGGGTATCGTATCACAAGGACTCTTGTAGTGCTATTGTCGCAGAAAATCAGTTTTCTTGGGGGGGTGTTTGGTTTGAAATTGATTGGAAAACAGAATGAAAACAGAGTATAAAAACAGAGCAAATTACGTGATTATCAAATGAGACTAAGACGATCAATCTGCTGTTTCGTTTCCCACTATCATTGGTTCATGTAATTCCATGCCCTAAGCGGATTCTAATCCCTTTTCGATTGTAGCATCGATTAACAAGCGAAACCGACGCTACGGGACATATATTCCTAATTCCGAATTAAGCAAACGGATGAAGCCCTTCGTGAATTAAGCAAACACGAATTGAACGCACGCGAATTAAGCAAACGCGATTGAGTTTAGGAATATAAAATCATCGAAAATAAATCAATACCAATTCGATACAAACTGAATTAAGCAAACAGAGAATAACGAATAGCATTGAAAGAGAGAAGAGAATTAAATCAGAAATTACAAGACCTCAAGTGTTGGCGGAAGCCGATTACAGCAGATCAACCTAGGGAGATTAGTTCTCCATAAAAAACGCAATACAACCAGAGAAATTCGAAAACAAGGATTAGCAAAAGATCCTTCATTGCGCCTAAACAGCTATTTATAACTTTCAGAAACTGCGCAGTCTCGCGAGGCGAGTGGCCTCTCGCGAGGCGAATATTAAAATGGCACCTTCTTGAATTTGTATTCTCGCGAGGCGAGCGTGACTCTCGCGAGGCGAGTCTTCAAAACCTGGGTTGTCACAGCCATGATGCCTATCACGGCCAGGCCGTGATGGTCTCTGTCTTCGGGTGCTTATCTGTCATGGCCGTGACCTTCATCACGGCCAGGCCGTGATGGTCTCTGTCTTCAGGGGTTTCTCTTCACGCCCGTGATGGGTGTCACGGGATGACCGTAATGCTTGATGACTTCAAGCTCGCGAGGCGAGCAATAGCTCGCGGGGCGAGGCAGAGAACATGACTTTTCTGGCACTGGCTGGTCCTCACTCTCGCGGGGCGAGTATCTGCTCGCGTGGCGAGTGTTTCCAGATTGCAATTTCCATTGTTTCCTCCATTCCTTGGACTCTAAGTCAACCTGAAAACATGAAATAGCCATAAGTGCTTTATTTGACTCAAAATCTGACTAAATAACCCAAAAACTACTTAAGGGACTCAAAACCTTGCTTGAGGACAATCAAGCCTAATTTGGGTGAAATCGAGATATAATTGGCACAAAACCACGGTCATATTAGCCATAAAACTAGATGAGCCAGAGGCTTATCAAAATACCCCAAACTTGAAGTTTGCTTGTCCCCAAGCAAACTAAAACTCAAAACGACTCAAGACTTGACAAGCTAGAAGGATTTCAACCAATTCCGCACAAATTTCAAGCAATTCATCAAAACGATTTTCCTTCAATGTTTCCCCTCTTTCAACAATGTAATCCCACAATCATTTATTCTGAACATCTGAGAATTTCATCAATCAAACAATCATTAATCTAAGTAGGGGATCTAAGTTACACACAAGAGGGAGATCACCAAATTCAAACAATCGCCTTCCTCACAAAGGGGTTTAGTGTTCACTCAATCTCTCAGTTTGTCTAGGCTAACAACATTTCACTCAGTTTCACTTTTAAGAGCACTTCCCATGAATTTGATTTTCATCTCAAAATGGTTCCCACGGAAAACATGCATGCAACATCAAAAGGTCTTTTAAGGTTGTAATGGGGCCTGGCTAAGGGAAGGATATACAAAGGTACTGGGCTGAAGTCCCTAGGAACTAAGAGAGCATGAAGCTGTTTACACATTGAATTCCCTACTCAAGTTCCTATTCTTATTCTTCTTTTTGCCTTGGGTGGCTACAGCCCTTTTCTTCTAATACCTTCCTTGACATTTTGCATTTTTTTTTTAAGCGATTTTTTTTTTTTTTTTGCCCTTTGGCTCCAACCTTTATTTTTTTCTTTTTCTCAATCCCCAACAACACATCATATCCCTGTAGCCACCCCAAACTTAGTTTCTTGCAACCATTCTCTTGCTAAGCTTCCATGCTCTCCTAATCCTAAGATCGGATTAGCATGGTTTTTCCAGATTCAGGCTCAAAACATAAGGTCATCACGAAACAATAGGCTAATTAGGCTCAAAGGGGCTAACTAGGGAACATGCATTAGGGACTGGTTCAATTTAGGCCAAGTAGTTAATTCAAAGAAAATTGCCTAAATCATTTGATGCAAACACATAGACATGCAAACCATGAAGAGATTCAAGCAAATTCGGGAAAGTGCAACTCGAAAGTGATTCACACAATCAAAAACATGTTGGAGGCTCAAATCCTCACCCGGACATTCATGCAAATTGTTTGACCGAGATTCTATCCCTAGTGTGTGCACCCTATCACCCCAAACTTATCATAAATCATGCTCTCACAACAAAATATCTCAAAGTTCAGTTTTCAATTTTTTAAATGGGGATCACAATTTCCAAATTTCAAAAACCTAGGGGGAATCATCAACATAAATCATGCCATCAATCTGTGCTAAATCAACCAAAACCTACCAAGCTTGCCGACAAAAGACACACATGCTCTTGAGCTTCTCAAATTATTCAAGAGCGAAAAGAAAACACAACAACACACAAAACACAACAAAAGAAACGGTTCCCTCCCCCACACTTAAAACATACATTGTCCTCAATGAACAACACAAATATCAAAACAGAGTGAGGGAAAGGAAAGGGTGCTCCCTGATCAGGTTGCAGTGTAGGTGGGCTCCCCCAAAGAGAGCCCCTCAACAGTAGTATCCACAGGTCCCGAGCTCTCATGAAATAGCTTCAGCCGCTGCCCGTTAACTTTGAATGCCTTGTTGCTTCCTGCACTTTTAATCTCTACTGCACCATGAGGAAAAACATTAGTAACAACAAATGGTCCAATCCACCGGGACCGAAGTTTCCCAGCCATCAATTTCAGGCGGGAGTTAAACAGTAAAACCCGTTGACCCACAGAGAATTCCTTCCTAGCAATCAACCTATCATGAAAGTGCTTGGTTTTTTCCTTATAAATCCGAGAGCTCTCATAGGCTTCTAGCCTAAGCTCTTCAAGTTCTTTATCGGAGTTTCCTTTCAATACCAGATTTTTGCATTTCGGATTACGACTTGACGGCCCATAAGCACGGTGCTCAACTTCCACGGGGAGATGGCATGCCTTGCGAATACAAGCCTAAAGGGGGACATCCCTATCGGCATCTTGAAAGCGGTCCTCTCGAGCCCAAAGTGCGTCTTCTAGAGGCAGCGGCTCGATCCTTCCTATTCTGGTGCACAACTTTCTCTAGGATTTGTTTTATCTCCCTGTTGGAGATCTCGGCTGGCCATTGGTCCGAGGATGGTAGCGATGGAGACTCTGTGCACAACCCCATACTTCCGGAGTATAGCCTCCATGGTGCGGTTGCGAAAATGAGTGCCCCAGTCACGATGATGGCACGAGGTATCTAGAACTCGCAAAAAATATTGGACCTAACAAAATTTGCAACAACTTTAGAATTGTTAGTCCTAGTGGGGATAGCTTCCAATCACTTTGAAACATAGTCAACAGCCAAGAGAATGTAAAGAAAGCCAAAAGATGCAGGGAAAGGACCCATAAAGTCGATCCCCCACACGTCAAACACCTCACAGAAGAGCATGGGCTGCCGTGGCATTTCACTCTTGCGAGTGATGGCTGTACCCTGTTTGTCGACACTCCTTACAAGTCCGATACACCTCATAAGCATCTCTAAAGATGGTGGGCCAATAAAAACCAGAATCTAGGACCTTTCTCGCAGTCCTCTGTGGCCCAAAGTGTCCCCCTACTTGAGAGGCATGAGAAAAGTGCAAAATAGACTCAATCTCATAGTCGGGGACACATCGCCTAATCACCTGATCACTACAAAATTTCCAAAGAAATGGATCGTCCCAAACATAATACTTGGCGTCGCTCTTTAGTTTGTGGATTTGTGACCTAGTTGCTCCTGTCGGAAAGACACCAGCAACTAGGCAATTCACAAGGTCGGCAAACCAAGGGGTAACGCCATGCAACTGTAAAAGCTGCTCATCAGGAAAGTCATCCTGAATGGGTGAAGGATCCTCATCCCTCTCTATCCTACTCAAGTGATCAGCCACTAAATTTTCAGCTCCACTCTTGTCCTTTATCTCTACGTTAAACTCTTGGAGCAACAACATCCACCGAATCAACCTCGGCTTTGCTTCAGGCTTCTTCAATAAGTATTTCAGAGCTGCATGGTCAGTGAAAACAATAACCTTGGAACCTAGCAAATATGATCTAAACTTATCGAGCAAAAAAAACAACGACTAGGAGTTCCTTTTCAGTGGTGGTGTAATTACACTGTGCAGCATCTAAAGTCCTAGAAGCATAGTAAATGACATGTGCAGACTTGCCTACCCTTTGTGCCAGGACCGCCCCCACAGCATAGTTAGAAGCATCACACATGAGCTCAAAAGGGAGGGTCCAGTAAGGGGGCTGGATGATGGGGGTAGAGGTCAATGCCTTTTTCAAGAAGTCGAACGCCTTCTTGCAGTTATCATCAAAGATGAATATGGCATCATTCTTCAGCAAGTTCGACAGAGGGAGAGCTATCTTCTTGAAGTCCTTAATAAAGCGCTGTAGAAACCCGCATGACCAAGAAAAGAACGAATCTCGCGAACGCAAGATGGGTAAGGCAATGTGGAAATCACATCAATTTTAGCAGGATCTCTTGAGATACCCTCTCTAGAAATAACATGCCCCAAAACAATCCCCTGTTCAACCATAAAATGACACTTTTCATAGTTCAACACAAGATCGGTTTCAATACATCTTTCTAAAACCAAATTCGGACTATGCGAGCATGCATCAAATGAGGAGCCATATCTTGTGAAATCATCCATGAACACTTCCATGCAATTTTCAATAAATTCAGTAAAAATGCTAATCATGCATCTCTGGAAAGTGCCAGGGGAGCATTGCAAAGGCCAAATGGCATCCTCCTATAGGCAAACGTGCTTGAAGGGGCACGTGAAAGTGGTCTTCTCCCGATCCTCCGGTGCAATGTGGATCCGGAAGTATCCGAGAGAAGCCATCAAGAAAACAGAGAGTGGGATTTACCGGCCAGCCGTTCGAGCATCCGATCGATGAACGGCAAAGGAAAGTGATCCTTTCGAGTGGCCTGGTTCAACCTCCTATAGTCAATACTGACTCTCCGGCTATTCTGGACTCTAGTGGGGACAAGCTCATTGTTCTCATTTCTTACCACCTGTGAGGCCAGATTTCTTGGGCACAACTTGCACTGGGCTCACCCAAGTACTATCAGAGATGGGGTATATGATACCCGCATGTAGGAGTTTTGTTACCTCCTTCTTTACCACATCCAGAATCAATGGATTTAGCCGCCTCTGCGGCTGCCTAACTGGTTTAGCCCCATCCTCCAATAGAATCCTATGCATACATCTAGAGGGGCTAATTCCTGGAATGTCAGCCAAGGTCCATCCAATCGCTCTCTTGTGCTTCTTCAAAACCTCCAAGAGTTTAGCTTCCTGGTCAGAGTCAAGGTTGGAGGAAATGATAACTGGGAGTTTTTCATTCCTCTCCAAGTAAGCATACTTCATATTGCCAGGAAGTGGCTTAAGCTCCAAGGAGGGTGGCTGCTCCACAGATGGTATGTTTGGAGCAGCCGGGCTGCCAAGAATTCCAGTAGATGCAGACGACTTCACTTACACTATCACCCTGCAAAGTAGAATCAATCTCAGCACAAACAACACAAGGGTTAGTGTTAGTACAGTCATTACATGAATAAACATCATTAAAATCAGAAATGGATGGAAAATCAGCAACCAAGTCATCATAGGTGTCATCAACAATTTCGGAGAGCAACTCTATTTGGAAAACAGAGTGCTCTTCCAATGGATGCTTCATAGCATCAAAAATGTTGAACCTTGCAATAATGTCACCGAACTCCATGGACATGGTTCCATCATCAACATCTATCTTCGTCTTTACCCGTCTTCATGACGGGCCTGCCCAGGATGATTGGTGATTTACTTGAATTGTTTCCCCTGCCATGTCCAGGATGTAAAAGTCGGCAGGGAAAATCAAATCATCAACTCGTACCAACACATCTTCTACCACTCCCATGGGGCGAGCATTGGTCCTGTTGGCCAACTGTATGGTAAGTCCTGTATGTTGCAAAGGGCCCAGATCAAGGTTGTTGAAAATGGAGGTGGGCATGACATTTATGGAGGCTCCCAAATCCAACATGCAATTGTCGAATTTGCTGTCCCCAATGGTGCATGGAATAGTGAAAGTGCCCGGATCCTTGCACTTCTGTGGCAGTGCCTGAGTGAGGGCTGAAACTGTAACCTTCTCAGGGGCAAGTTTGGGCTGAATGAGGGCTGAAACATTTCGCCCTAAGTTAACTCTCTCATTACCCTTCATCCTCCTCTTGTGGGTACACAAATCCTTCAGAAACTTTGCATACCTTGGAACTTGCTTAATCACATCTAGGAGTGGAATGTTTACCGCCACCTTTCTGAACACATCTAAGATCTCCTTCTCCTTGTCTTCCCCATCAACCTTCTTATTTTTCTGCACTCTTTGTGGGAAGGGAATCGGGGGCACATACACTCTCTCAGCTTCAACAACAACAGAGGGCTCAGGAATGGCCTCAACAGTTTCTTCATCTTTCTCAGGGGCTCCCTCTACTACTTTCCCGGATCTCAAAGAGATGGCACTCACATTGGGATTGGGGGCATTGGGATTCACCACCTGTGCGTGCAGGTAGTTGGCTCGATCCCCGAGCTTGCTTTGTAAGTTGTTTATGGATGTGGCAAGCTGTCCAATCTGTGTCCTCAAATCTTGAATGCTAGCATCACATTATTCTCTGAGACTTGTCCAACTTGATGCTTGAAACGGAGATTTTGTGCAGCCATTTGCTTGACCAAGTCTTCTAATGAAGGTCCGAAGGTGCGAAGTGGTCACTTGAGGAGGATTCGGTGGTGGTGCCACCGGTTGTTGTTGGGATGAGTTCCCATACCGCAGATTAGGGTGATTCCTCCGGTTGGGATGGTACCTATTTGTGGAGAGGTCGGGAGGGTCGTCTCTGGGTTACGATTATTGCCTTGATTGTAGAGATTAGCTGCATAAGCTTGAGGCATATCAGTGATTGACCCATCCTTCAGAATAGGGCACGTGTCGGTCAGATGCTCAGGAGAACTACACATGCCACATAACCTCGCCGGCTGAACCTTTTCCATTGCCAGTTGCTTCACCAAACAAGTGAGCTCATCAATTCTGGTTTCGAGTGCCTTGTTGGAAGATGAACCTTGAATCTCATTTACACCCCTTGTCTCGACAGAGTTGCTCCTGGTTGTGAACTGCTGGGAGTTTAATGACATATTCTCAATCAATTGCTTGGCAGCAGCTGGAGTTTTATCGACGAGTGCTCCTCCACTAGCGGCATCCAAAATATTTCTGTCCATTGGGAGCAATCCCTCATAAAAATACTGAATAAGGAGCCGCTCAGAAATTGGTGTTGAGGGCAGCTAGACACCAACTTCTTGAACCTCTCCCGAGATCGGCCAATGACTCATTGCTTTGCACGATGCCACATATCTCCTTTCTGATGGAAGCAGCTCTGGAGGCAGGGAAGTATCTTTCCAGGAAAACCTTCTTCAGGTCATTCCAAGTTGTAACAGAATTTGGCTCCAAATAATATAGCCAATCCTTTGCAGCGCCTTCAAGGGAGAATGGGAAGGCTCGCAATTTGATATGGTCTTCAGTAATGCCTTCCGGCCTCAAGGGTGTAGAACAGACCACCTGAAATTCCTTCAAATGCTTATGTGGATCCTCACCTGCAAGACCACTAAATCTTGGCAACAAGTGTATTAAACCAGATTTAAGTTCAAAAGGAGCAACCACACCAGCATACTCAATACACAACCCATTGTAGTTAACATCAGGGGCAGCAAGCTGCCTCAATGTCCTTTGGTCACCCATGTTATTAAAAACAGGTTCGAAATCAGAATTACCACTAGTGCTTGCCCGAATTGCCCTAGGCGTGTGTGCAGTGTTCTTTCAATCTCAGGATCTAAATCACACAAGTCAGGACAAGTAGACCTAGTAGCCAGTCTAATTCAAAACAAAAACGAAAAAGAATGCGAAAACAACAAACAAGAGTCCCCGGCAACGGCGCCAATTTGACGCGCTTTCGCGCACGCGTCAAAAGATGAGCGGTTAGTAAAAATGTAGTTTAGTGTGCGACAACTCGGGTATCGTATCACAAGGACTCTTGTAGTGCTATTGTCGCAGAAAATCAGTTTTCTTGGGGGGGTGTTTGGTTTGAAATTGATTGGAAAACAGAATGAAAACAGAGTATAAAAACATAGCAAATTACGTGATTATCAAATGAGACTAAGACGATCAATCTGCTGTTTCGTTTCCCACTATCATCGGTTCATGTAATTCCATGCCCTAAGCGGATTCTAATCCCTTTTCGATTGTAGCATCGATTAACAAGCGAAACCGACGCTACGGGACATATATTCCTAATTCCGAATTAAGCAAACGGATGAAGCCCTTCGTGAATTAAGCAAACACGAATTGAACGCACGCGAATTAAGCAAACGCGATTGAGTTTAGGAATATAAAATCATCGAAAATAAATCAATACCAATTCGATACAAACTGAATTAAGCAAACAGAGAATAACGAATAGCATTGAAAGAGAGAAGAGAATTAAATCAGAAATTACAAGACCTCAAGTGTTGGCGGAAGCCGATTACATCAGATCAACCTAGGGAGATTAGTTCTCCATCAAAAACGCAATACAACCAGAGAAATTCGAAAACAAGGTTTAGCAAAAGATCCTTCTGTTCTGCCCTAAACAACTATTTATAACTTTCAGAAACTGCGCAGTCTCGCGAGGCGAGTGGCCTCTCGCGAGGCGAATATTAAAATGGCGCCTTCTTGAATTTGTATTCTCACGAGGCGAGCGTGACTCTCGCGAGGCGAGTCTTCAAAACCTGGGTTGTCACAGCCGTGATGCCTATCACGGTCAGGCCGTGATGGTCTCTGTCTTCGGGTGCTTATCTGTCATGGCCGTGACCTTCATCACGGCCAGGCCGTGATGGTCTCTGTCTTCAGGGGTTTCTCTTCACGCCCGTGATGGGTGTCACGGGATGACCGTAATGCTTGCTGACTTCAAGCTCACGAGGCGAGCAATAGCTCGCGGGGCGAGGCAGAGAACATGACTTTTCTGGCACTGGCTGGTCCTCACTCTCGCGGGGCGAGTATCTGCTCGCGTGGCGAGTGTTTCCAGATTGCAATTTCCATTGTTTCCTCCATTCCTTGGACTCTAAGTCAACCTGAAAACATGAAATAGCCATAAGTGCTTTATTTGACTCAAAATCTGACTAAATAACCCTAAAACTACTTAAGGGACTCAAAACCTTGCTTGAGGACAATCAAGCCTAATTTGGGTGAAATCGAGATATAATTGGCACAAAACCACGGTCATACTAGCCATAAAACTAGATGAGCCAGAGGCTTATCACTCGCCCCGCGAACACACTGTTGCGTGATTTTTTAAGATATAAATAAAGGCAAGTGCACCTCGTCGCAATCAAGTAATAAAACGGTGAGACCGGTTATCGTATCCACAGGGATTGGTTGTCAATTACCAATTCACAAACTTAACAACTATTTAGACTAAAATAAAGTATGAGAGATTAAAACAGAAAATAAAGAAAGCAAAACAATATTTTTGGTCTTTTGGGAATTTTATCGAACACTTGGAAGGCAAACAGGGATGTGGCTAGGATTGTTAGGGTTAGACTACACTAATCCTCCCTTAATTGCAATGAAATGGTTATCAACACAAGTCCTAATTCAATTATGACAATCAAGCCTTTTCTAAAATACTCAAGCATAATTCCTTAGGTGCATTGAGCCTAAAACCCCACATTAAACCCTAATTCCTTAGGTGGATTAACCTGAGATTTTGCATTAAGTCAAGACTTATAAGATTGCAAGCATTCGACACCTATTCCTAGATTCTTGAACTACTTGGCATATGATTCATGAGCATGCCTTAACACCAACCTTCCAGTCATCTATCAAAGCAACATATCATTCCTATGGGTAGCTAATCCAAAGAAAGCATTAAGCACAGAATCACATACTCATAAAGAAATAGAGACTTGCATTAAAACACCAAATCAAATACAACAAGTTTAGAAAAGCTACATCTAGCCCCAACAATGGGGGATCAGTTACTCATATTTACAGAAAACCAAACCAGGGAAATAGGAGAAAAGGAGAGGAGAGACTCCATGGGAGCTTTCCTTCTTCTTCACAGCAATTCCTCTCAGCAACTCCCCTCTAGGGTCGAAACCCTAGCTCAGCCGCAGCCTCCAAGTCCCCAAGTGCTCTCTCCACCAAAAGCTCCTTCTTTTCTGCCCTAAAACAGCAACTTATACCAGTCAGTGCTGCGCGCATTCGCGAGGCGAGACATGTCTCGCGAGGCGAATATTAAAAATCTGCTTCAGAGAATTGAGCTCTCGCAAGGCGAGAGTTTCTTCGCGACGCGAGACCGAAAGGTTTTTCTTCAATACGCCCGTGAGGAGCATCAGGGCCTGGGCGTGATGGCTTCTGTTTGCAGACTCGCGAGGCGAGACATGGGTCGCGAGGCGAACTAGAAAGGCTTGCATTTTCTCCAACAGTCAGCTTTCAGGGTCGCGGGGCGAATCCAGGCTCGCGGGGCGAATCACCAGAATTCTGCTTGGCTCAATTTCTTCTCTTTTTAGGCTCTTTTTCATCCAAGCTCCATCAAGGCTAATTTCTGGGCATTTTTCCAGTAAATCCTGCAAAACAACACACAGAAACCACCTCATCCGTTCCAAAGGAAAAACTATACAAAATCAACACTAAATTGGCCTAACTATATGCAAATGCATGCAGAAATGTACATTGAAAATGAGGTGAAATCACACTCATCAAATCACCCCAAGCTTAAGACTTTGCTTGTCCTTAAGCAAAAACTAAGGCCAGAAGAGATAAACAGTCAAAGCATGGATAGTGAACCAAGAACCCGAGTAAATGATCCAAACAATAGGCAATTCAAACAATTCAGCAAGAGACAATCAATTCAAGTCCAATTAGGGGCTTAAGTTTCCTAGACTCACATTCTCACTGATTCGGGCACTCTTGCTCACTTGAAGCTCACCCCAAGCTTGGTTATTTGCTTGGCTTTCTTTCTTGCCTCACTCACTCAAGTGTTCAAGAATATATAACAATTCGCTCCATTTTCCTCAAGGAATGATTCCTACCATATGCTTGACTATCAACCAAATCTCCACTTTATTTATGAAAACACCTAAGAATCAAGAGGTCTTTATTTGGTTGTAACGTGGCCATGGGATTAATCTTTAGGTGGGGAAAACAAGAAAGGGATATTTCAAAAGGCTAAACCAAGTATCAAACATTTCAACACAAGACACCTTCTAAAATACCTTCTTGGGTTTTCAATACATTTTTCCACCTTTCTTTTCTTCCTTTTTCTTTTATTTCTCACTTCTCTTGTTTGTCATCCCCATCTCTTTATATTTTTCTTTTTTTTTATTTTTTTTTTATTTTTTTTCTTTTTTTTATAATAATTTTTTTTTTCTTTTTCTTGGAGAGGGGAGATTTTTCACTCAAAAGAATTTTTTTTTTCTTCTGATTCTTATCCCAAACTTTCAACTACCTTTTTCACCCTTTTTGTGATACTTTAGAAGGTCCCTTATCAAGCATCTTTCATAAAAAAAATATCAGGGTACCAAGGAAAGCATGTCATTCATTCAAGCTCAAAATTGGGCAACTAAGGGGTAGCATTTCATCATTCAACTCTCAGAAGGCCAGAAAAATACCTATTGCCTCAATCATTTTAAAAAATGTTTTCAAAAAAATTTTAAGCTTTAAAATGGTTTCAAGTCAAGTTCTAGAGAAATTCATCCAAGAGGAATAACACTCTAACACAAAGAATGGGGTAGATTTAGTGAGTACCCCCTAATGGCTCAAAAGCTCACATTTATCAGTTCAAGAACCAGTGAGAAACACAAGTCTAAAGAAACATATGCTAATCATCAACTATCCAAGATCATCTCAAGCATATTTAATGAAGCCATATCACAAGAATGAAATAAATTGGGTTCAACAATTCACTATCACAATTTAATTTGGCACTTAGTTCTCACAATCAGATGATCAATCTAAGCAGGGGCAATCAATTCATGTGATCATGCAAGACTAAACCTATATGAATGCAATATTTACAATGCAAGCAAAAAGATTACCCCTACCCCAAGCTTAAAGATTTACATTGTCCCCAATGTAAACAATCAAGTTGGAGAGAGGAAAGAAAAATAAAATAAAACAAAAGAAAAATGGACAGGCTTAGGGAGGGGGTAGCGGGTGCTGACTTTGCTTTTTCTTTGCCCCTTTTGCTCTTCTCCTTGTCTTCTTGCTCTCCCTTCCTTCCTTCTTTCCCTGAAATCACTTGGCAATTGACAATTTATTATTTTCCTCTTGAGCTTCTCAAATTATTCAAGAGGTTGAAAATCAAAAACAAAAACTAACTAAAGAGAAGGGTTAAGAAAAGTTGGGTTGCCTCCCAATAAGCGCTTCTTTAACGTCACTAGCTTGACTTATTAAGAAGCATCCACCTGGATCCCATAACCTGTGGTATAAGGACCAAGGGATGCTAACCATGTGAGATCCTTCACCTGGATCCCACTATTTGCAGCAAAAATGTGGAAGTGAGCGCTCGAAATTCATGCTGACTTCTTCAAATGGGAAGCGCTTTTCAATTCCTCTCGGGTCAAAAATGACCCCTTTATCAACAAAATCTTCCCAATAAAAATGGGGTTCAACCTCAGGCAGAGGCATGAACTCCATTGTTGACTGCTTTAAAATGTGAGGTGTCAAACAGGTCGAGAGGATCATTGGTGCTGTTCTGGCTTCTGTACAGTCTTCACTCCCAGCATTGCCAAATCCATCACCTTCCAAATATGCAGAAATCCCCGCACAAACCACACAAGTGTTTCTCCCATCACATTCCACACATGCATAGGAACCAATAGCATCATCTAATTCCAAAAGTTTTTCATCATCTCCAAGCATGGTGAAATAGATGTCCTCCAAATGCCTCTTCCTTTCAGGCTCCTTAGTCAAGGGTTCAATGGGGGATGGGGCAACTTTGTTCTCACAAACAGGTTCTTCACTTCTTGACTCGGTTGCTCCCACTTCTTCTTCTTCTTCCTCATCATCCATTTTGGCATCATCTTCATCATCATACTTTATTGCATCACCTTCATCATCATCCATCAAGTTCCCTTTTGACATTCCGGATAGTTGGTTAGAGATTTTCTCAATAAGTACCCCGAAACTTCGAATGGTGGCTTCTTGATTTTTTAATTCTTCCATTGTTGTTGCCATGAAGTTCTCCAAAACAGCCTCTAAGTAAGGTCGACTATCCGGGATAGGTTGCTCAACCTCGACTGGGAATGCGGATTTGAAGTTCTCCCAAGCAACTTCCAATGGGGATGGCTCATCTTGATATGAAGGTGTGGAAGATTCCCAATGTTCCTCTTGCTCAATCCAAGTATTGTTTGGAGGGTTCCCCCACCATGGAGTAGAAGTGTTGGGAAATTGATTTCCCCATTCAGAACAACCTACCATTGGTGGAGGAGAGATTTGTGCCCTTGACAGCTCATCACTCACTTGTTGGATGTTTACGGCTAATTGCAGCATATCTACCCGCAGCTGCAGCTCAGATATCTCCATTTCTGCATCAGATGGCTGATAATATTTATAGTCCATGATCCTGTCTAATCAATTTTTCACCTCACAGACAATTAAGCCCAAGATCAAATAAACACAAAAATCAAATATGTACAAAACTAACAAAAGAAAGAGATCAATTATGTACAGAAAAAAAAATAAAAAAAAATGTCTAAACTAGTTGTCTCATTTGTTACTACTGATATTGACAAAGCCAATCCCCGGCAACGGCGCCAAAAACTTGTTGCGTGATTTTTTAAGATATAAATAAAGGCAAGTGCACCTCGTCGCAATCAAGTAATAAAACGGTGAGACCGGTTATCGTATCCACAGGGATTGGTTGTCAATTACCAATTCACAAACTTAACAACTATTTAGACTAAAATAAAGTATGAGAGATTAAAACAGAAAATAAAGAAAGCAAAACAATATTTTTGGTCTTTTGGGAATTTTATCGAACACTTGGAAGGCAAACAGGGATATGGCTAGGATTGTTAGGGTTAGACTACACTAATCCTCCCTTAATTGCAATGAAATGGTTATCAACACAAGTCCTAATTCAATTATGACAATCAAGCCTTTTCTAAAATACTCAAGCCTAATTCCTTAGGTGCATTGAGCCTAAAACCCCACATTAAACCCTAATTCCTTAGGTGGATTAACCTGAGATTTTGCATTAAGTCAAGACTTATAAGATTGCAAGCATTCAACACCTATTCCTAGATTCTTGAACTACTTGGCATATGATTCATGAGCATGCCTTAACACCAACCTTCCAGTCATTTATCAAAGCAACATATCATTTCTATGGGTAGCTAACCAAGGAAAGCATTAAGCACAGAATCACATACTCATAAAGAAATAGAGACTTGCATTAAAACACCAAATCAAATACAACAAGTTCAGAAAAGCTACATCTAGCCCCAACAATGGGGGATCAGTTACTCATATTTACAGAAAACCAAACCAGGGAAATAGGAGAAAAGGAGAGGAGAGACTCCATGGGAGCTTTCCTTCTTCTTCACAGCAATTCCTCTCAGCAACTCCCCTCTAGGGTCGAAACCCTAGCTCAGCCGCAGCCTCCAAGTCCCCAAGTGCTCTCTCCACCAAAAGCTCCTTCTTTTCTGCCCTAAAACAACAACTTATACCAGTCAATGCTGCGCGCATTCGCGAGGCGAGACATGTCTCGCGAGGCGAATATTAAAAATCTGCTTCAGAGAATTGAGCTCTCGCGAGGCGAGAGTTTCTTCGCGACGCGAGACCGAAAGGTTTTTCTTCAATACGCCCGTGAGGAGCATCAGGGCCTGGGCGTGATGGCTTCTGTTTGCAGACTCGCGATGCGAGACATGGGTTCGCGAGGCGAACCAGAAAGGCTTGCATTTTCTCCAACAGTCAGCTTTCAGGGTCGCGGGGCGAATCCTGGCTCGCGGGGCGAATCACCGAGTGCAGCTTGGCTCAATTTCTTCTCTTTTTAGGCTCTTTTTCATCCAAGCTCCATCAAGGCTAATTTCTGGGCATTTTTCCAGTAAATCCTGCAAAACAACACACAGAAACCACCTCATCCGTTCCAAAGGAAAAACTATACAAAATCAACACTAAATTGGCCTAACTATATGCAAATGCATGCAGAAATGTACATGGAAAATGAGGTGAAATCACACTCATCACACACTATCGCCTCACGAGAATCCAAATTGAAAGTGCGCCAAAACTAATGATTCGCCTCGCGAAAGGTTGTTCGCCCCGCGAGAGGCCGAGAACCAGAATCCCTATTTATAGGCTGTTTCAGATCAGAATTGGGGAGTTTTGGAGAGCTTTGGATCCAGATCAGAATCCAAGTTTTTCCACTTGTTTTAGATCAGTAGTTACGAATCCTTGTTTTCCTTTGGAGCTGCGTCTCCCTTTTTCTTATTTTATTTTATTTTGGAGATTATGTCGGATTGTTTGTGCGTCGTCACGGGCATGAGGGACTAATCCCCTCGTCCGAGGGATCAATGAAGCCGCCCATGGCGGTATAGTGTTCATGTGATGTATGTTTTTCTCCCCTTCTCTCAATGAATGTTTTCCAATTCTGATTTGATTGTGTTGATCATATGTGTTGCGTGATTAACTAGTTAAACGTGTTTGAGGCCGAACGGTGATTCGCGTTTTAGAACTTGAATTGGGATCACTAATCGAATAGTGAGCACGACAGTGGATTTAGGAGATTAGTGCAACCTTATAGGGAACAAGAATTAATAGAATTCGAGATTAGGATTATGAGACCTAGTAAGTAATTAATCCAATCGTCGAATACGTCCTATTGAGCACGACAGTGGATATAGGAGAAATCGGGGGTCCCGGTTGACATTGTAATTGAACTTAGGGAGGAATTCATCATCACTTGGGTACTATACATGATTGGATAGGTGGATTTGAGACCTTGGATATTTTAATTTCTGATTTTAAAACCTTAGCTTCATTTGATTTGTTATTGAATTACGATAATAATCTCTCTCTCTCTCAACCACTTTCTGTCACTTGACCAACATATCTAAATTCCCACGGATTAGTCGAATTGGTAGCCCAATCCCTGAGTTCGACCTCGGTAATTACTTACCGTGTTTATTTTATTACTTGCGACGACCCGGTACACTTGCCGGTGACTCATCATACACCCTAACCTAGAACACATTATGTAAACTGTGATAAATTTTCTCTTCCACATAGACAATTTCTTGCAGCAATTACTGCAGAAAAGGAACCATTATACTTCCATGAAGTAGTGAAAGATGTTCGGTGGAGAGAAGCCATGCAAGCCGAGATTGAAGCCCTTGAACGTAACAGCACCTGGACCATGCAGCGCTTACCACCTAGCAAGAAAGCTCTGGGATGTAAATGGGTCTATCGCATTAAATATCACTCTAATGGAACGATTGAACGTTTTAAAGCCAGATTGGTTGTGCTTGGAAATCATCAAGTAGAAGGGATCAATTACACCGAAACATTCGCACCAGTTGCCAAAATGGTCACGATGACGACTTGTCCCTAGTGCGTAGCGGCGAAAAAAGCTTGGGAACTTCATCAAATGGATGTGCACAATGCCTTTTTTCATGGTGATCTTCACGAAGAAGTGTTTATAAAAATGCCTCCTAGCTTTGCCGCACCGCAACCGGATATGGTGTGTAAGCTTCGCAAATCACTTTATGGGCTAAAGCAAGCCCCACGTTGCTGGTTTGCCAAGCTCTCTACTGCCCTCAAAGCTTATGGGTTCCAACAATCATCTCTTGACTATTCTTTGTTCACTTTGCAAAAACAAGACACTCACCTTGTGGTCCTAGTATACGTTGATGACTTGATTATTGCTGGAAACATTTCTTCTGCCATCCAGTGCTTTAAACTCTTCTTGAGCACGTGTTTCCATATGAAAGACCATGGCGTATTGAAGTATTTTTTGGGCATTGAAGTTGCCAGAAATCCTATAGGGATCTTTCTTTGTCAGCGTAAATATGCCCTTGATATTATATCTGAAGCTGGTCTCCTTGGTGCTAAACCTGCTGCCACTCCATTAGAGCAAAACCACCGCTTGGCACTGGCTTCGGATCAGCTATTCCCTAATCCCGAGCAGTATAGGCGCTTGGTTGGGCGTCTGATTTACTTGTGTTTCACTCGACCTGAATTATCATAGAGTGTCCACACGCTGTCTCAATTTATGCAACATCCCACAACCGAGCATTGGGAAGATGCACTTCGAGTAGTCTGATTTCTGAAAGGGAATCAGGGACAAGGAATTCTTCTGGATAGTACGTGTGACCTCCAGCTGCATGGTTGGTGCGACTCCGACTGGGCCAGTTTTCCTTTAACCAGACGTTCTGTTACTGGCTGGTTAGTCCTCCTTGGTGGCTCCCCTATATCCTGGAAAACAAAGAAGCAACACACTGTATCTCGTTCCTCTGCTGAAGCTGAATACAGGTCCATGGCAACTGCTGCATGTGAGTTAAAATGGTTAAAGGGGATTCTCTCCGACCTAGGTATTTCTCACAACAAACCCATGACTCTTCACTGTGATAGCTAGGCAGCGTTGCATATTGCCAAAAATCCTGTGTTTCATGAACGCACCAAGCATATTGAAGTAGATTGCCACTTTGTCCGGGATGAGATTCTCAAAGGGAATATTCGACCAACCTATGTTCCCACTACAAGTCAACTTGCGGATATTTTCACAAAGGCATTAGGAAAACCATAGTTTCAGTTCCTCCTTGACAAGCTGGGCATTCGAAACTTGCATGCACCACCTTGAGGGGGGTATTAGCCATTACTAGCTTTAATAGCCTTTATTAGTATCCCTTGATTTGTGGCGATCACATTTGATTTGTAACCCTTGATAGTTTTTGTAACATTATTAGGAGTTATTATAGCAGATTTTGTGGCTATCACATTTGATTTGTATCCCTTGATAGTTGTTGTAACATTATTAGGAGTTATTAGGAGTTGCTGCCCATTCATGTATATATTTTCCTTCAGCTTGATGAATAAAACACAAAAACATTCCTTTACACCTTAAACTCTCCACTCTGCCTTAAACTCTTTCATCAAGCCACTCAATGCATGCTTCAAGGGATATGCCAGATTCTATCCCTACACGATGTTTGGAACTCTTGAATGCTTGTGGTGGCAGAAGAGGACCAACTGTCCAAACAGGAAGTTGAAGATAGTCCCTCAGAAGTTTCAACCCCAAAGGCTCTATCTCCTCAACTGTGTTGCAAATCCACCCATCAGACTCGACAGAAAGTGCAATCTGTGGAATGAAGAATCTTGACCAAACATCACTTCCATCAGCTGATCTTATATGCTTATGCAACTGAGATCGGTGGAATGTGTAGTTTTGAGGGAACCTCGAACCCAAAACTCTTGGGAATCTGTTTTGGTATGGGGGAGGTTGGACCAAACTGAAATGTAAGCCAAAGTTCCATAAGCTCCACAAGTAGTGAAGGTTATGTTCTTAGTGCCTAAGTTGTTAGCAACATTGTTAACCCACCCAAGGAATGCATCAGATTTTATGCAAAGTGGAGGGTGACCCTCTTCTTTGGTGATATTGGATACTAGGGAGTGTAGAGGGGTTTCAAGGCTCAGTGATGTATGGAACAGTTTGATTAAGTAATGGATGGGTAGATTCTGTGTGTTTTCTGTGTTGGGGGGTAACTCAGAAGGATGGATATTGGGGGAAGAATGGGGACTGGGTGAAATGGCAGATTTGAGGTATTAGATGTTGAGTGGAGTGGTGGCTATGGTGATGGTGAAGCCAGTCTTTTCTTGGCACTAGTGCAGAAAAGGGATTCTACATCGGAGTTTACACATCGGTTTCTTATAAACCGATGTGTAAAACGAGGCGGTGGCATTTTTGAAATTAAAATCAAAGTATTACACATCGGTTTAGACAATAACCGATGTGTAAAACATTTCCACATCGGTTATTTCTAACCGATGTTTAAAATTAAAATAAAAAAAATTTAAAGGCAGAAATTTTAACATTAAACATCGGTTCTATATGAACCGATGTGTAAAATAGTGAT
Organism: Sophora flavescens; assembly: GCA_030762895.1. Classification (NCBI taxonomy): domain Eukaryota; kingdom Viridiplantae; phylum Streptophyta; class Magnoliopsida; order Fabales; family Fabaceae; genus Sophora; species Sophora flavescens. The sequence goes on along the minus strand of CM061065.1, from coordinate 207,028,042 downwards.
TAACCACATCGGTTTCTAATTAACCGATGTATAAAATTATAAAAAAAAATTAGAAATTAAAATTTTACTTTTACACATTGGTTTTAGTAACCGATGTATAAAATTTAAAAAAAAATCAGAAGTTAAAAGTTTAATTTTTACACATCGGTTTTGTCATAATCGATGTGTATAATATGGTTAACCACATCGGTTTTTCTAATAACCGATGTGTAATGTTACTAATTTTTCTCATTCTCTCCTTCTTCAATTTACGAACCCTAAAACACAAAACACAAAACACTTCACTTGCTCTCTGCCTTTGTTCTCACATTCATCTTCTGCCCTAACCCTTTCTCTCTTGAACATCACCACTACCGAGTTCTCTTCTCCTCTTCATCACTCTCACTCTGCCCTAACCCTTTCTCTCTTGAACACCACCGCGCGCGAGCTCCTCTCTCCACCACCATCGCGAGGTATGATCCTCTCCTCTCTTTCTCTCAACTTTACTCTCTATGGTTTGAATATTGCCCTAACTCTCTCTGTCCCTCTCATTCTCAGCCACCTCTTCGAACTGCGGCCACTAGTGGAGAGAGCCAACACCGAGCACGCGCACCAGGACTGAGCCACCCTCTTCCTCCTCTCTGCGAACACAGGTAAAGTCTTAACCCATTTTTGTTTCACCGAGACCACCATTTTCGGTAGTTACTATTTTAAGTGTTTGCATATTCATAAGTTTGACTCTAAGATGAGTGTTTTTGAGTTCGAACTTTGTTTGTGATTGTTTGAGTGCTGAACTGTGTTTCCATTTTTTTTTGGTAGTAGTATTTATAGTGTTTCCATATTCTTGCTTTATTGAATATATGCAAGTTCCCTAGAGAAAAATTCTGGCATTTGCTTCTATTTTATTTTTTTAATCTTGGATGCTATTGAGTGGGTGCATGCAATGTGACTAAAAACCCATTTCTTCAAATGTATTGTGAGTTTTCTACTTTATCAAGATTTTCCAAATTGCCCAATTTCTTTGTTGAATGGTTAATGGCTATGGGTTGTCTCTCATAGTTTAAGGAGCTATATAAAATTTGAACACCTTCACATGACCACTTTCTTTTGTAACTCGCTAAAGAGGGATAAAAACCTCACTTTTTAGAAGGGAAATGCTGAGCATGTTGGACATCAATGGAATGTTGAATATTGTCACTGGTTTCTTAATGGGTCCATTACCCTGCTTATGTGGTTTATAATGTGTTAAAATAGTATAACTTGGGTGTGAAGGACATAAACAATGAGGAATGCATGTATTGCTCTTAATTTATGGTGAACCAAATTTTATTACTTATGATTAAAACTTCTCCAAATTGCCTAAATTTTTACAAGCTACACACACACACACAGATGTTGCCAAGCCTGTCTTCAAATAGAGTAACTTCTTGTCAGCATGCATCTTCTTGTCAAGTGTAAAAAATGATAAATGCTCATCTAAAAAAAATTTCTAGTAGTTAGATCTTTTTGGCCATTGACCAATATACTGAATTACTGACGGAGTTCTTCATACATATCCTATATGACTCATTTTTAAGCATTTCTAACATTTAGCATTTCTACCAATCATTGCCGTTGACCGGCTTTCTTACTCTATTTACAGAACAAGAAATCGACAGGTGTTATTTTCCTGGACTGCGGATTTGATTTGAGGAGTGTCCTTGACTCCGTTGCATAGTGTTACTGCCTCTGCTTTGTTCACTTCTCTGCTGTCTTTGCACAATAACAACTAGGCGTGTCTCTCTCAGAAGGTACGTTTTGGCTGAAAAGCTTTCATTGGAGTTTTAATGTATTTTCTTGAAAATTTATTTGATTCGAGAATATGCCCACAATAATTAGTAAAGCCTTAGTTTCCCGTTTGAGATGTAATACTAATGAGCGTACGTGTATGTGCTTAATGTACCGCTCATTGTGTTGGATCTTGAATTGTCCAAAGTTAGACAGTTTGGGAAAAACTTTTTCTTAATTCAGTTAAAATAGTTATTCATTGATTCTAATGTTATATACTTGATGAAAGTTCGGATTGATAAATTTCCTTTCGTTCTTCGGGTGCATACTTTATCGTGGTGGATGTCATCGCGTTCAAGTAGTGTACGTCGGAGACCGCAGGGAAATGCTGCCGAAATTTTGTCGATTATGAGCATGAGAGTTAAGGACTAACTGTTAACCGAATGTTGAAAAAGTTTCTTCTCGAATGGGATAGGGCCATACCCTGTCATAAGAAGTGGTTGATGAATATGTTGGACTAAGTACGAAGGTATTGGTTTAGTCATGGATCGCGGTTGGATGAATGCTAGACGGACAAGTGATGAGTATGAGAATGGAGTGAAAGATTTTCTACAGTTTGCAAAAACAAAGGCTCCTGATAGTGGTAACGGAAGGTTTTATTGTCCTTGTGTTAAATGTTTGAATGAGAGACGACTAGAAGCTGAGGAGATACGTGATCATCTTATTTGTGAGGGGATTTGCAAGAGTTATACAACATGGATATGTCATGGTGAATCGTTAGACAGGCCGAGGGTGTCGGATAGAGAGGAAGTTGATTACGTGGAAATGGACGATGGACTAGAGGACATCACCTTCTCTATGTCCCAGCAGATGACAGCCGGTGTCCAACCCTCTATCCAACCCTCTGTCCATGTGAGCACAAAGGGCTCATGTGATCCTCCTCATCATCCTGAAAATGATGATGATGGTGATGATGATGATGATGATGATGACGACCCTGATAGGTGTGAGCTGTATGTTGATGATCATCATCATCGTCGCTTAGTGACATTGGGTAGGGCAAATAATATCTTAGGTAATACCATACACCATCGGTTATTACCGGATGATCAGCTGAGGGTCGTTGTTGAGATTATTCGAGATGCTGATGCTCGAGTCCCTGTGCCCACTGAGGAGGTTCAAACAGTGGGTCAAGCCCCTGGTAACTTCATCCTCTGACCAAGAAGACTGGTCAACTTTCTTGTTGCATCTGAGGTATTCGGTTAGTTGTGTTTTTCTATATTCATAGTTGAAATAATTTATTATTGTTTAAAGATAATGCTTTATTTTTATTCGTTATAGGATGTTGGAAATGATATTATGCCTAAAAGGTCGGATCTAGGAAGACCAGAGATGTCTGCTCCTGCCAAGGTATTCATTTGACCATTTAGTTAATAACAAATTAAATAACTTAATTATCCGTGATTACTAATATATATATCTATGTTGTTTAGGGGATCGACAAAGGGGCACCTGGCCATGGTGATGTTTTTAAAGTTCTGGCTATACAGGTTGTCACCGTGGAGAATGACGCAGCCTTGGTAAGGTTGGAACATGATGCCAGCCCTGGTGAACTGTATATACCAAAGAAGGAACTTATGGAGATGGTACTCAATAAAGAAATGGCCAGTTCTGCACACATATCGTTTTGGTGCACGTAAGTACATTTTATTTATAAGTTAAGTACGTAATTAATTTTTAAATATTATGATAATTAACATGTTTTTCCAATATATTAGGTATCTGCACCGTATGTTAGTCGATCAGGGTAACCTCGCCCTTTATGGGTTCATTGACCCCATGTTCATTCAGGATGATGTTCTCCTAGCATCGGAAGACCCGGTCACTACCATACGTGATATACTTGCCCGAGACGATCATCAATTCTATCTTGCGCCTTATCTCAATAAGTAAGTACCGATTATTTAAGTATAACTATATATGACTTAGTCACTAACTGTTCCGCAAATACAGCCTGCATTAGCAACTGTTGCTCTTGTACCCAAGAATGAACGTCGTGGTCTTCTTCTGCTCATTGGGAAATAAGCCGGTGAATCAATCAAGACGATCATCGAAACGTAAGCATTAAAATACTTTATAATCAGTAATGCAATTTGTTTTAATTATCCCAAATCTATTAGATATACTTTAATTAATGTTTTTGTCATGATAGGTCTATTAATGCAACCCACATGTTGCGTGGTGAAAGGCGTACTCGGGCTATCAGATGGATTATTCCCAGCGTAAGATATTTATTAGTTCAAATGCATCAAATGCAGTGGGTACAATAATTGATTTCTATTTTATTTAATTCCTCATATTCTAATTGTGTTTCATTTGTACGTAGTCACGTATACAACGTGGGTCATGGGAATGTGGCTACTATGTGATGCAAGTGGATGTTGGAAATTATCTCCTCCGGGATCACTGAAAGATGGCACGAGGTAAATGTTAATTGACACAATTAGAAGTAATAGTATAGATTCGTTATATGTTTTATGTTAGTTTATTACTTAAAAGATATAATCTTTTGTCCAATTAAACTTGCAGATATTCAACAATCCAACTCCATTATCTGATTCTGACATCAACAACATAAAGAGGCGTTGGGCAACTTTCTTTCTTGAAGTGTACCAACCATAGTTTGTATATATGTAGTTAGTTTAAAAATTTATCATGTACTAGCTATTACTTTTGACTGATTATATGTATTTTGATATGAAATCTATAATATATCATGTAGCTTTTTGGTTTCTAATTATTTTTGTTGTCTCTGAATGTAATTGAATGCATATATATATATATATATATATATATATATATATATATATATTGTTCGTAATAAATTCAATATATGTTAGTTGTGTTAAGAATATTTACAGTATGTAATTCTGGTATATATTGATCTGCATTACTGAAACAGGGGGGAAGGAATGATAGAAATGTAAATAATAGGAAAAAAAATGAGACTTTACACATCGGTTTTCATTAAAACCGATGTGGAAAGTGAAATTTCCACATCGGTTTTAAACAAAACCGATGTGAAATTTCACTTTACACATCGTTTTTAATGAAAACCGATGTGTAAAGTGAAATTTCACAATAGGATACGACTTGACAAATTAATTTTCCACATCGGTTATAAAACCGATGTGTAAAGTGCCAATAAACCACATCAGTCGTTTCAACATCAGTTTTAAAACCGATGTGTAAAGCCAAAAATAACCGATATGGAATCCCCTTTCTGCACTAGTGTGGATTAGCCTTCCTAGTGCTATGAATGGTATTAGATGGCCATGTGCTAAGAAAGGTACCATCACTATGTGTCCATTCCTCTCTTACTGTAGTCTCTCCCATTTTGGAGCTCAAGCCACAAGGTATGGTTCTTCAAAGACTATACTGTCATCGGGTCATTGGCATAAGGCTCTTCTACTTATATTCCTTTCTGATCAAAAGTGTACACAAGGCTCTTTTTTTTTTTTTTTTTAGTAAAGACCCAAAATGATCCCTCAAATATTTCAAGTCGGACAGTTTGGTCCTTGAAAAAAAAAAGAGGATAATTTGGTCTCCCAAATTTCATAACGGGGGACAATTTGGTCCTTACGAAGGGACCGGGACGTCCCCCGTTATGAAATTTGAGGGACCAAATTGTCCTTTTTTTTTAGGAACCAAACTATCCCACTTGAAAAATTTGAAGGACCACTTTGGGTCTTTACTTTTTTAATTTAGGTTAAAATAATGTTTTAGTCCCTATACGTGTCACTCATTTTTAAATTAGTCCATATACAAAAAATATTTTTATATTAGCCCCTACGCGTGCAACTGTTATCAAATAGGTCCCTGACGTTTAACGATCGTTAACGACCATTAATGATGATTATTAAGTTGGTCCTTACATGTGTCACTCATTTTTAAATTGGTCCCTACATGTGTCGCTCATTTTTAAATTGGTCCCTACATGTGTTACTCATTTTTAAACAAATGTTGATGCCCCCAATTGGTCCTTATATGTGTCACTCATTTTTAAATTGGTCCCTATATGTGTCACTTATTTTTAAATTAGTCCCTACATGTTTCACTCATTTTTAAATCGGAAGATTCCTTCTCCCAACTCTATCTTCTCTCTCCCTCTCTCAACTCTTCCTTTCCCCAAATTGCCCCTGATTGTGCCCTAGCAGGCGCAATCTTCCGATTGGCCCACACTGCCACCTACGGCGAGGTTTCACGGTGATTCGGAATCGCTCCAGCTGAGGCGTGCCGCATGTTCTTCGTGGTTTGCAAAGCCGTTACAAAAAAAATGGGGCATTTGTTCGAGTTTCGTATCAATTCTGGGAGGGTTGTTATGAAGAGCACAACAGCTTGCAGGCAAGCCTGCTGGAATCTTCAACGGCACTGGATTACACTCACTCAGTTGGTTCATCATGGAATGATATTTGTTCCGATCGGATATGAAAGTTGGTTAAAATTCCAACTGAGTGATTCCAGTAGGCTTGCCTGCAAGTTGTTGTATTTCATATCCACTATGTGAGTGTAATCCGGTGCTGTAGAAGATTCCAGTAGGCTTGCCTGCAAGCTGTTGTGCTCTCCATAACAACCCTCCCAGAATCGGTATGAAGCTCGAACAAATGGCCCAATTTTTCAATAACAGCTTTGTATACCATGAAAAACACATGAGTAACACATGTAGGGACCAATTTAAAAATGAGTGACACATGTGGGGACTAACTTAATGATCGTCATTAATGATTATTGTTAAACGACATAGACCTGTTTAATAACGGTTATACATGTAGGGACTAATATAAAAATATTTTTTATATAGGAACTAATTTAAAAATAAGTAACATGTATATTGACTAAAACATTATTTTAACCTTTTATTTATTTATAAAAGTGCAAGGGTCTTTGGCAAAACATGTGAATCACCCAGGTCCACATAGGATTGTTACACATTCCGAGAAACGGTGGAACCACATTATTCACATGATCACATTGATGCATTCTATTAACCTCACTATCATTTCAGTGGTGTGGGACCTGCTTCATAAAAACCACTCATTTTTTAGAAAGTATATCTTAACGAGATGAATCTTTAAGTGTATTTTTTTAATTTTTTAATCATAACTTACTAACATATACGGATACACCTTTTCAAAAATGGGTATATATATATGATTACTCCAAAGCAACGTGACTCTTTAGGAGTTCTAACGAAGGAGCACCTGGATCCCAAAAATACATGGTTTTTCCCAGAAATAACTTCTTTGGCCGGGGAAAGCATTATATATTTGCCTAAAAGTCTAAATTTATATTTTTTTTTGGTAGAAAATTCTAAATTTATATGAAAGTTTGCAAAATAAATTTGTATTTTTTAATCATACATGAATGACCAAAATTAAAATTTAAGGTCTTGCTAATGTGTGCTCTAACGGTATTGATTAAGAAATCCACAAAAAGAAAATTCGTATTAAAAACTAAGTGTTACACTCTTCGAAATACTAAAAGGACTTGTTAAACAAGTGTTACACCATTTCCTATACAATTTTTCCATTTTTGGTTCCTTAAATAATGTCCTAAAATTACTTATTAGTATTCTCCTAGAATTTAAAATCGTATCATTTTTTAAGTATTTACATCACCATTAATTAATTTATGAGCAATGCTAGCATCATACTATTCATCACATTCCTCTTGACGCACTCTCTATTATTAGGTGGATTTCATGTGAGACCATGTATTTTGGTAGATCTCATATGAAATCTGTCCAATAACAAAGAGTCTGCCAAAAAGGAGTATGATAAAAAATATAATACTAATATTTTTCTTAATTTATAATCTAATGATTCATTTATGATTTAATGACTCAAATTTGGTCCTTATCACTTGTCGTACAAATATCCCATTAGAGTGTTACATTAATGTCCGTTAGTGCTCTCAACCACCGGCACCAAATCATGTCTTGATTTGTTTTCCATATCTGATAATGGTAATAAGTGTCATTAAGATATTGTTTAAGGAATAAAAAAATTATATAAAAAATAATAAAATTTAATATTTTAAAAAGTGTTATACTTAATTTTTTTAATGTATCATGCTAACGAGTACACACTCTTTAAGGAACCAAGAAAATTAATTTTTCATTGAAAAATCAAGTATTTCACTTTTTAAAGTATTAAATACACCAATTTCCTGTGAAAACTTTATTTTCTTAGTTCCTTATCAAGTGTCCTAAGAGTACTCGTTAGTATTTTCCTTTTTTAATACAAACTTTTTTTGTGAGTTCCTTAACCAGTATCCTTAAGGTATTCGTTAGCAAAACCCTTACTTTAAAAACTTAAGTTTTCTGTTTTCCATTTTCTTTTTCATTTTCTTGATTTCTTAATCAGGACATTGGTTAGCAAGAATTTTTTTATATGAAAAATGCTAACGAGTGTTCTTAGAATATTGGTAAAAAATAAAAAAGAAAAGATACCATTGGAAAATGATATATTTAATATTTTGAGAAAATAAAAACTTGATTTTTTAATAAAATTTTACTATTTTTAAATTTTTTAACCAGTATCCCAAAAGTACTCGTTAGTGAGATTCTTTTTATATTTATATCAATTAATGACACTTGATTATAATTAATTTTACTTTATTTTATATGTAACTAGAATTAATGTGGCTCCAACACTTTCCAGAATGTGTACGTGACGTGGAGCAGGGTGATTCACATGTTTTGGCGGGAGACATGGTATTTCAACACAAATTTTGGATATCGTATATGATATTGTATATATTTATTTTTATCTTTCACTTATTTTTTATTTTTTTTGTATATACGTTTCTCAAAAATATATCCAAAAAATAAAGTGGACCTCAAATGATATCGCATATACAAAAATCATTCCTCTTTTGACAAACACACACCGACACACGCATATAAAGTTTAGCAGTGTTATTTGGACATTAAAATGAAACAAATTTCAATAATAATTTTTATGATTAATAGAATTTAAAAATAGGGAAATGCTAATTAGTGTTTAAGGAATCAAAAAGAATATTTTTTTTATGAGGAAAGTGTTGTATTTATTATCCTAAGAAGTTCTAAGTTTTGTTTTCCCAGAAGAACTTACTCATTGACCATCAGCTGAATTTCATTAGTCATGATTTTAAACTTTATTAATCACGGTTCTCAGGTGTTCAATTATAATCTACTACATGTATATTTAAAACCTTAAAAAACGTGGTTAATGACATTTAGTGAATGATTAATGAGTTACAATATATTGATATATCAATTAATCAAACTCAACACTTCATTAAGCATATTTTTGAATTGTATTAATCATAAAAATTGTTATCGAATTTTATTGTCCTCGATGTTTCTCTAAAAAGTTGAAGTGTGAGAGCTTTTTTACCAGAGTGGGTGTAGTTATTCTTAGCCGTTAGATTGAAATCAACGGTTAAGATTAGAATGTTACTCCCTCCGGTTCATATTATAAATAAAAAAATCTCAAATATTTTGATCCAATATATAAATAAATTTTGTTTTCCAGCGACTCATTTAATAACATTATTCATAAAATATCCTTCATTTAATATAAATTTTGTTTTTCAATGATTTCTCTATTCCCAACAACACAAACAACTTCTCATTATCATAAAGGGTAATTTAGATTAAAACCTAATTTTTTAACTAAATTAAATGAGATTAACTGACCACCTTAATATATATGATATATTAATTTTTTGCTTATAATATGGATGGGTAGGAGGGAGTATTTTAAAAGCTTACTTGATTTTATTTTTCTTCATCGCGTTAAGAACACGCTTCTCCCCTCAATTTTCAAGTCTTCCATTCCAAAGACATGACTCCAATGTAATTGTGGAATTTTTAGTTCAATTCTATTTCAGCTTCCGAGCTGAGGCGAATACACCTTTATTATTATTTTTTTAACTTAGTCCAATTCTAAAAAAGAATAAAAAAAAAAATTGTGTACTGAGCCTGCTATCTCTTTCATAACGGTACCTTTGATTCCCCACATTTTCACGGAAAATCGCAACCTGCTTCCCAAAATTTCAAGTCCACTCGTTGTGCTCGGCACAGTGAGGACCTTGTCTTTCTTTGCCATCATCTTTGGTCTTAAATCTTTGAAGATGAACGGTGGACCCTAACATACGTATCAATAAAAATATTAACAAGTGTGCTTATCACATTGATCAAAGAATAAAATAAAAAATATATATTAAAAAGTGGTGTATTCAATAGAAAATTCAAAAATTATACTTTTGAATTAAAAAAAATTTTAACTATGGATTTTTTAAACAATGCCTTCAAAGCACTAGTTAATAAAATCATTTCTTATTTAGTACTACTTCCTCCGAATTCAATTATAAACAAAAAAAAAACTTATATTTTGTGGATTCAAATATAAGCAAAAGACAACTAATTCAATTCTATTTAATGTCAGTGTTTCAAAAATCAAGATAATCAATCAATCCATCTTTCACTTTTTCAAGATCATTACACAACTCAAGATAATTAAAGAATAATTTAATAATTATAACTCATTTTATTTATATAAATCAAAATAATTAAACTAAATTAACTAATTTTTTTAATAAATGTGAAGATAGTTTTTTTATTTCCTTATAATTACGTCCGAGAGGTAATATCATGTAGTATATGAATGTACTGTATGACACATATCTCAAATTGACAAGACACTATTTTCTTTTTTGGGTAAAAACAAGAGACTCATTTATTGAAATGGAAAACAAGACACACGATTCTAGCTTTTTTTATCAAATTGGTTTTTTTTTTAAGAAAATTTAGGATTGTTCTGAAACTATTTATTAATGAAAGGTTCTTTTGGACACGTGATGTATTTTATTTTTTTTACTCTGACGGGTCAAAGGCGCCAGTCAGACTGGTGCCTACCAGTATTAAAAAGAAAAGACAATTGATAGCAATAATAAGAGGTATAAAAAAATAATAGCAATAACAATTTACACCAATAAATATTCATCAATTATTACAGTAATAATTTTTTTACCTTGTAATAGCATTAATGTCATCGTTACTCCCTATACTTGTAGTATAATTTTTTTTAGCAGTGTTCCTTTAAAATTGCTGATAACTTTCTTTTAATTCTTACAAGGTAATTTTTTTTACTACTGTAATAATTGATGAATATTTATTGGTGTAAATTATTATTGCTATTATTTTTTTATGACTCTTGTGATATTATTTGCTACTTGTTATTAGGGGATTTTTTATTGCCTCTTGTTGTTTTAAATAGATACTTTATCCTTAATGTCATCGTTACTCCCTATACTTATAGTATAATTTTTTTTAGTAGCGTTCCTTTAAAATTGCTGGTAACTTTCTTTTAATTCTTATAAGGTAATTTTTTTTACTACTGTAATAGTTGATGAATATTTATTGGTGTAAATTGTTATTGCTATTATTTTTTTATGACTCTTGTAATATTATTTGCTACTTATTATTAAGGGATTTTTTTATTGCCTCTTGTTGTTTTAAATGGCTTTTTGACCAAAATGGGTTTCTTTTAGAAACTATTTATCAGTAGCAAGTAGCAAATAACAATGACAAGTAGCAAATAATATCACAAGAGGCATAAAAAAATAATAGTAATAACAATTTACACCAATAAATATTCATCAATTATTACAGTAGTAAAAAAAATTACCTTGTAAGACTTAAAAGAAAGTTACCTGCAATTTAGAAGGAACACTACTACAAAAAAATTTATACTATAAGTATAGAGAGTAACGATGACATTGATGATAAAGTATCTATTTAAAAAAACAAGAGGCAATAAAAAAAATCACCTAATAACAAGAAGCAAATAATATCACAAGAGTCATGAAAAAATAATAGCAATAACAATTTACACTAATAAATATTCATCAATTATTACAGTAGTAAAAAAAAAAATTTACCTTGTAAGAATTAAAAGAAAGTTACCTGCAATTTAGAAGGAACACTGCTAAAAAAAATATATTATAAGTATAGGGAATAACGATGACATTAATGCTAAAGTATCTATTTAAAACAACAAGATGTAATAAAAAAATCCCCTAATGACAAGTAGCAAATAATATCACAAGAGTCGTAAAAAAATAATAGCAATAACAATTTACACCAATAAATATTCATCAATTATTACAGCAATAAAAAAAATTTACCTTGTAAGAATTAAAAGAAAGTTACCAGCAATTTTAAAGGAACATTGCTAAAAAAAATATACTATAAGTGTAATGGCCGAGGTTACTAACCCGGTCACCGAGCTCAAGTACCCGGCCCAGTCCGGAAATTAAAGATAATAAATCAAAGATCACTTAATTAAAGAAATAAGATATTGATATTAAATCCTGATATTATCTAAAATAACCTTATCTGGTTAAAAAAGATAATATCCCTTAAATTAATGAATCATATCTCAAAAGAGATATTAAGAGATAAATCAAATCTCTAAAAGATATTAAGAGATAAATCGAATCTCTAAGAGATAGTGGAATCCTATTATAAAAGGAGGAGTAAAAGACACTTTTCACAAAACCCGGTAACTCTCCCTTAAGCGTATTAGAGGAACTAGCGTCGACCAAGAGACTCTCAGACAGTCCTTACTCCCTGGTACTCATCCGATACAAAATTAAGGGATCGAGATCACCGCCCCACGGTGGGCGCAAGGTAAAACTTTGCCCCGACCACTCAATTAACCACCATCAGCCACCGTACCAGCACTAATCACAGTACAGCCACTACTCACAGAGCCGTTCCTTACTGTGCGACGATTAAACCATAAAAAAAAAAAAAAAACTTCGTCGTTTTGCTGGTGAAAATCTCTACACTAAAACTGAATAGGTCGAGCCAACACACTCAGGCATTCAACTGGCACTACGACGGAGAACTCGACGACGGAAGCCTCGAATTCTGAGGTCGTAGATTCTTCTTCCTCCTCGTCCTCTACGTCATTCTCCTCTTCACTGCCACTCTCTTCCTCTACGTTCGCCGGATTTGCCGCCCCCAGGCCTTCTCTCCAATCCGAAGGCTCCGTCACGTGCCGCTCTCTCCGCCGCCGTCACAGCAGGGCCTCGACACCGAGACGATAAAGAAACTGTCGATCGTGTTGCATCAGGCGGCATCGGATCCGAATAACGGCGCGTTGGATCGCTGCATATGTTTGAGCGTGTTTATAGATGGGGAGAAGTTGAAGGTTTTGCCAGGATGCGAGCATTGCTTTCATTGTGAGTGCGTTGGTAAATGGCTGGTGAATCACTCGGGTTGTCCTCTTTGTAGAGCTTCTCTCGAAAAAGGATGAACACCACGGAGAGGAAGGATGTAACGCTCACTGAGATGCAGCAGACCCCAACTTTTTCCTTTTCTTTCCACACTCCTAATCTGCAACATTTACTAACTCTCCAATATACTCTATAAAAGCTGAAGTTCCCTGTTACATTATTCTCATAACAAACGAGATTGGGTGAGAAGAGTAGCCAAGTACTAGCATGGAGAGCTTTAAGAAATCCTTTGTCATTACTCTTTTTCTTTTACTTTTGGGTCTCTACACTGCATCCCTTGATAAAACAGAGAACCAGAAGAGCACTTACATAGTCCATGTGGACAAATCCAAAATGCCAACAAGCTTCGAGCACCACTCTGTCTGGTACGACTCGTCTTTGAACTCGATATCTGACTCAGCAGAAATTAGCAGAAATTATCTACACCTATGACAACGCAATCCATGGATTCTTGGTCGCGCTGTCGCGCACACGCCAAAAAGGACGAGCGGGTTTAAAACTGTAGTTTAGGGCGACAACTCGGATGTCGTCTCTCAAGGACTCTGAAAGTGTTATCTTCCACAAAAATCAGTTTTTTTTTTTTTGGGGGGGGGGGGGCTTTGGATTGGAGTGCAAATAAGAAACAAGCAAAACAGAGCAATTAAAAACAGGGCAGTTGAAAAGAGATTATCAATTAGCAAACAACGATTAATCTACTGTCAAGAATTCCCAACTATCCTTGGTTAATGTAATCCCAAGCCCTAAGCAGATTCTAATCCCCTTTCGATTCTGAAGAATAACTAACAACGTAATTGCTACTATGGATGCAAGTTCCGATTCCCGAAATAACAAACGGGGTTAAGCTCTCATGAACAAACGAACATGAATGAACACACGCGAAATAACAAACGCGATTAAGTATAGGAAAATAACATCACTGAAACAAATCAATACAATACTACACACTCCTGAAATAACAAACAGAAATGTATAATATGGTATTGAAAAGGGAAAAGCAATTAAAATAGGGATTTACAAAACCTCAAGTATATGGAATTCTCATACAGTAGACTAATCCTAGAACTTAGTTCTCCATGACAAAAAAAACGAAATCACACAGAGAAAATGTAAAACTAAACAATGGAGAAGCCAAAAGTCTTTACAAACTGTTCAGAACATCAATTTATACTAGTCATAAATTAAGCCTATTCGCGAGGCGAAGCCTCTCTCGCGACGCGATTCTTGTGAACAGTCTGCAACTTTTGGTATTCTCGCGAGGCGAACAATCCTTCGCGAGGCGAGGAACTGAAGAGTCTTCTTGACACGCCCGTTATGAACATCAGGGACCAACCGTGATGCTTTCTGACTTCCAGGCTAGCGAGGCGAATGGATGCTCGCGAGGCGAGACTCTTCAACTTCAAAACTGCCACGGCTGTGACCTTCAACACGGGCAAGCCGTGATCGTCTCTGACTTTTCAGGGTTGCAATACTCGCGGGGCGAGACCAACTTCGCGGGGCGAACCAGAGACCTTGCATTTTCTTGGAACAGTCAGGCTTCGGGGTCGCGAGGCGAGAAGGGTAGTCGCGGGGCGAATCCCCTGTTTCTTTATTCTCTTGCCTTCCAACTTATCCTGAAAACAAAGACACAACTATAAGTGTATTATTTGACTTAAAACTAGCTAAATTAACCTAAAACTACTCTAGAGACTCCAAACCTTGCTTGAGGACAATCTAATCTAATTTGGGTGAAAATAGGATATAATTTGCACAAAACCCTGGTCATACTAGCCATAAAACTAGATGAGTCAGAGGCTTATCAAAATACCCCAAACTTAAACTTTGCTTGTCCCCAAGCAAACTAAGACTCAAAAATCAAAAAGACTCAAGACCTGGCAAGCTTAAAAGATTCAATCAACATTGCACAAATTCAAGCAACTTCATCAAAACAGTTTTCTTCATTGTTTTCCCCCTTTTCAAACAAAGCAATCCCCACATTCATTTATTCTAAACATTTGAGAATTTCATCATGAAAACAATCAGAAATCTAAGCAGGGGATCTAAGTCACACACAAGAGGGAGATCACCAAATCCAAACAACTGCCTTCCTCACAAGGGCATTTAGTATATCACTCAATCACTCAGTTTGTGTCAGGCTATCAATATTGCACTCAGTTTCACTTTTCAAGAACACTTCCCATAAATTTGATTTTCATCTCAAAATGGTTCCCACAGAAAACATGCATGCAACATCAGAAGGTCTTTTATGGGATGTAATGGGGCCTGGCTAAGGGTAGGATATACAAAGGCACTAGGCTGAAGACCCTAGGAACTGAGAGAGCATGAACTATATTTACACTTTGAAATTCACTCAAGTTCCTTTCTTAATTTTTTTTCTTTATGCTTCTGGGTGGCTACAGCCTTTTTATTTCCAACAGCCTTTTTGGCATTTTTGTAATTTTTTTATATTATATTTTTTTTCTCTTTTTTTTTTCAATCCCAACAACATCTTACACCTTGCAGCCACCCCAAACTTAGTTTCTTGCACCCATTCTAAGATTACATGCTCTCCTAATCCTAAGATCGGGTTAACATGGTTTTCCAGATTTTTGGGCTTATAACATTAGGTTATCAAAAATTAACAGGCTAATAGGCTCAAAGGGGCTAACTAGGGAACATGCATTAGGAATTGGTTATTTTTAGGCTAAGTAGCTATTTACAAAGAAAATGCCTAAATCATCTGAAGCAAACACATAATCATGCAAACCAAAAAGAGATTCAATCAAATTCAGGAAAGTGCAACTTGAAAGTGATTTCACACAGTTAGAAATATGTTGGAGGCTCAAAACCTCACCTGGACATTCATGCAAATTGTTTGAAAGAGATTCTATCCCTAGTGTGTGTTCCCTATCACCCCAAACTTATCATAAGTCATGTCATCATAACAAAATCCCAAAGTTCAGTTTTCAATTTCACATGGGAATCACTTTTCAAAAACAAAAATTTTTCAGCCTAGGAGGAATCATCACATATCAATCATGCAAGCAATCTGTGCAACATCAATCAAAATCTAGCAAACTTGCCAACAAAAGACTCAACACACAAATGCTCCTGAGCTTCTCAAATTATTCAGGAGCTTTATTCAAAGAAACAAGACTCAACAAAACTACAACTAGTTCCCTCCCCCACACTTAAAACATGCATTGTCCCCAATGAACAACAGAACTATACAATCAGGGTGAGGGAAAGGAAAAGGGAACTCCCTGATTAAGTATCAGTGTAAGTGGGAGCTTCCAAGGAGAGCTCCTCAACATTTGCATCCACAGGAACAACAGCATCCACACCATGGAATGGCTTCAACCTCTGCCCGTTAACCTTGAAGGGCTTGTGTGTACCTGCACGTGTAATCTCTACTGCACCATAAGGGAACACATTAGTCACAACAAAGGGGCCATCCCATTTGGACCTAAGTTTCCCAGCCATCAATTTCAGGCGAGAGTTAAACAATAAGACTAGCTGGCCCACAAAAAATTCTTTCCTAACAATCATTCTATCATGAAATTGTTTTGTTTTTTCTTTATAAATCTTGGAGCTTTTATAGGCTTCAAGCCTAAGCTCCTCAAGTTGCTGCAAATCATAGCTTTTCTTTCAACACCAGATTTCTTCATGTCCATGTTACAACACTTTACTGCCCAATATGCACGGTGCTCAACTTCCACTGGGAGGTGACAAGCCTTACCAAAAACTAGCCGAAATGGGGACATTCCTATAGGGGTCTTGAAAGCAGTCCTTTGTGCCCACAGTGCGTCTTCCAGACGGCGGCTCCATTCCTTTCTATTAGGCTGCACCATCTTCTCTAGAATTTGCTTGATCTCCCTGTTGGATATTTCAGCCTGGCCATTGGTTTGGGGATGGTAAGCAGTGGACACTCTATGTACAACCCCATATTTCCTGAGTAAGGCCTCCATGGTTCTGTTACAGAAGTGTGTGCCCTGGTCACTGATGATGGCCTTAGGTATGCCAAACCTGCAAAAAATGTTGGACCTAACAAATTTTGAAACAATCTGAGCATCGTTAGTCCTAGTGGGGATTGCTTCCACCCACTTTGAAACATAATCTACAGCCAAAAGAATATATACAAAACCAAAAGAAGGAGGGAAAGGACCCATGAAATCCATCCCCCACACATCAAAAACTCAACAAAAGAGCATGGCCTGTTGAGGCATCTCACTCCTACGAGTGATGGCAGGGCCTGTTATTTGACATTCTTTACAATTCTTGTATACCTCATATGAATCCCTAAAAATTGTGGGCCAGTAGAACCCAGAATCCAAGACTTTTCTTGATGTCCTCTGAGGTCCAAAGTGTCCTCCAACTGGAGAGGCATGTGAGAAATGCAGGATGGACTCTGTCTCATGATCGGGTACACACCTCCTAATAACCTGGTCACTGCAAAACTTCCACAGGTAGGGGTCTGTTGTGACGCCGACAAGTGTACCGGGTCGTCGCAAGTAATAAAATAAACACGGTAAGTAAATACCGAGGTCGAACTCAGGGATTGGGCTACCAATTCGACTAATCCGCGGGAAATCAGATACGTTTGGTCAAGTTACAGAAGAGTGGTTGAGAGAGAGAAGATTAATATCAAAATTCAATTAACAAGTCTAAATAAACTAATTAACTAAAAATCAGAAAACTAAAATGTCCAAGGTCACAAATCCACCTACCCAATATGTACACCCAAGTGATGATTAATTCCTCCCTAAGTTCAATTACAATGTCAACCGGGACCCCTAAATTCTCCTAAATCCACTCTCGTGCTCATTAGGACGTATTCGACGATTGGATTAATTACTTACTAGGTCTCATAATCCTAATCTCGAATTCTGTTAATTCTTGTTCCCTATAAGGTCGCACCGATCTCCTACTCACTCTCGTGCAATATTCGATCGATGATCCTAATTCAAGTTCTAAACGTGAATCGCTGACTAAGCCTCATCAACGTTAACAAGTCAATCACGCAACACATATGATCAACACAATCAAATCAGAATTAGAAAACATTTATGATCCCGATTCAAGTTCTGAAACGCGAATCGTTGTTAGGCCTCAAACACGTTTAACTGATTAATCGCGCAAAACATATGATCAAACATTCAAATCAGAATCGGAAAACAAGAATTGAATTAAAGGAGAAAGACATACATCATATCGGATTTACATCGCCATGGGTGGCTTCATCGTTCCCTCGGACGAGGGGATTAGTTCCTCATGCTCATAGACAAACACTCGGACATAATCACCATCGTAAAATAAAAAGAAAAAAAGGGAGACGCAGCTCCAAAGAGAAACAAGGATTCTCCTAAAATCTGATCTAAACAGTGGAAAGACCTCCTCCTCTCGTATATGTCCCATCTGCATCTGCCTGGCCTGTATTTATAGGGTTGGGAAGTTAGAGTCCCAATCCCCCTCAAATCCTGATCTAAATCCGTTACTTCAGGTCCAAGTAATGCGCGTCACGACCGTGATGGCCATCACGGCCAGGCCGTGACGCATTCTGTTTCTGGCCCATCTGGTGACTTTCAAGCTCTCGCGTGGCGAGACCATGCTCGCGTCGCGAGCCCTCTGTTTTATGCCCGTGATCTCCATCACGGCCAAGCCGTGATGGATCCTGACTTGTGGTGGTTTTGGGTCACGGCCGTGATGTGCATCACGGCTAGGCCGTGACAGACTCTGACTTCAGCCTTTCTCCTTTTTCAGTTTTGCTCGATCATGGCCGTGATGGGCATCACGGCTAGGCCGTGATAGGCTCTGTTTGGCTCATTTTCTTCACTTTTAAAGCTCCATCTTCATCCAAACTCATCATGGTTGATCTTGAGCATTTTATCCTTGATTCACGGAGCTTCACTTATTTAACCTGAAACAACAAAAGCACCCACAAGCGTAATTCTATTCAAAATAACCTAAAAACTACACAAAAGACGCAAAACGAGTCAAAGTCCAACTTAGGAACAAAACAAGGCAAATTTGGGCGAAAACGAGAGTGAACTCGAATAAATTGGCACATAAACCCTAGTTCATCTAGTCATAAAACTAGATAAGCCAGAGGCTTATCAAAATACCCCAAACTTAAACCTTGCTTGTCCCCAAGCAAGCTTAAAACTCAAAAACGACTCAAGACTTGGCAAGCCTAATGGAACCAATCGATTTCGCACAAATTTAATGCAACTTTACAAAACAGTTTTTCTCCAATGATCTCCCCCCCCCCCCCCCCCCTTACATCAATGTAATCCCCACATTCATTTACTTTAAACAAATGAGAATTCATCATTCATTCCATCATTACTCTAAGTTGAGGATCAGAGATACACACAAAGGAAGATCACCTATCCCAAACAATTGCCTTCCTCACAAGGGCATTTAAAATTTCACTCATTCGCTCAAGTTTGTCAAGGTTATCAACTTTTCACTTAATTTCACATATCAAGAGCACTTCCCATGAATTTGATTTTCATCTCAAAAATGGTCCCCACGTAAACATGTATGCCACATCAGAAGGTCTTTTAAAGGTTGTAATGGGGCCTGGCTGAGGGTAGGATAATGAAGGATATTTAGGCTTAAGTCCCTAGGAACTAAGAGAGCATGAACCTTTTTACACGTATTCCACTCAAATTCCTTTTTTTCATTTTTCTTTTTGTCTCGGGTGACTACAGCCTTTTTCCTTGCTAATCTCTTGATTTGCCCCTTTTTCCTTTGGCAAATATTTTTCTTCTTTTTTTTTTTTATTGCCTTTGGTTTCAACCTTTATTTTTCTTTTTCTCACCCCAAAATGACATACCTCCTTGTAGCCACCCCAAACTTAGTTCCTCACAACCTTTCTCTTGCTCATTTCCATGCTCTCCTAATCCTAAGATCGGGTTAACATGGTTTTTTTTTCAGATTTTGGCTCGTAATGTCGGGTCATCAAGAAACAATAGGTCAATTGGGCTCAATTTGGCTAACTAGGGAACATACATTAGGGGTGGTCCTTTTTAGGCCAAGTGGTTTTTCAAAGAAAATTGCCTAAATCATTTGATGCAACACATAAACATGCAAACCATAAAGAGATTCAAGCAAATTCGGGAAAGTGCAACTTAACAGTGATTCACACATTCAAAAACAGAGTTGGAGGCTCAAATCCTCACCTGGACATTTTGCAAATTGTTTGACCGAGATACAATTCCTAGTGTGTGCACCTCCCTCACCCCAAACTTATCATAAATCAAGTAATCACAACAAAGTTCTCAAAATTCAGTTTTCAATTTTTAAGTGGGGATAAACTTTTCTAATTTCAGAACTTAGGGGAAATCATCAATGGTCAAATAATTCATGCAATCAATCTACGCTCAATCTAATTAAAATCCAACAAGCTTGCCGACACGACATTTCATACAACAACTCTTGATCTTCTCAAATTATTCAAGAGCGACAAACAAAAACAAACCAAAAATCAAAACAAAACAAAAGTTAGGAAAAGAGAGGGATACCTAGCTTGGGTTGCCTCCCAAGTAGCGCTTGTTTAACGTCCCGAGCTTGACTTATTACGAAGCATCCACCTGGATCCCATAGTCTGTGGTACAGAGGCCAAGGGACGCTCATCATATCAAATCCTCCACCCGGATCCCAAGGTTTATGAAGTGGCCCTCGCTGGAGCAATACGACTCCATCCATACTTCCACCAAGCCTGAGTGTGAAAACTCCATTGACCTCCGTACTGATGAACTCACTTCCTCTCGGGTCAAATGGTGTCTTCACGAGGAAGTGAGTCAGACGAGTGGGAGGGTCTATCTTACCGGTGTCCACACATGCATGCAAGCCAACATATTTATTTAACGCATCAAAATCAGGTTGCTTGGCAAGCATGGTGAACTCCTCTCCCACCTTATTTGCATTTTGTTCTCTACCCCCTTGCTCCAGTGCCTTGTCCCTTGCCAACTCCTCTTCCTTAGGTTGCTCTTTCTCAACATGTGGCTGTTCCTGGGCCTTGTCGCTTGTCAATTCCTTTTCCTCCGGTTGTTCTTCCTCAACATGTGGTAGTTCTTCCTCAACTCCCTGAGAACTAGTTACACCCCAGTCATATCCCAACACCCCACTGCTTCTAGTTGTTGTGGCATTGCATTGGTTCTTAGGGTCGTTCTCGGTATCAACTGGGAGAGTCTCTGGGGGACACTCATTTAGTTGTTTTGTGAGATGGGCAATCTGCATCTCTAGATTCTGAAGTGCCACCCCTGTCTGAGTTGCCAACTTATCAATTGTCGCATTCATCTTCTCAAAAGATGTGGCTGTAACAGTTGACAACTTCTCAAGAGCCAACTCCCAAGGTTGTGGTTGCCAATTCTGTTGAGGTTGTTGTTGCCAATTTTGTTGAGGTTGTGGTTGCCAGGCCAGACCATCGTCAGCATTACTCCAAGCGACATCCGGATGGTCTCTACTCATATCACCCCAATAATGATTCTGACTCTGATAGTTGTTCTGGGGCACGCTGTCATTATGACATGGTTCCACATATACTTGAGGGAAGTAGAACGGACAACTCCAAGTGTCATGGTTCCCATCACAATATTCGCAACCCGGAAGCATTCCT
Source organism: Sophora flavescens (assembly GCA_030762895.1). NCBI lineage: Eukaryota > Viridiplantae > Streptophyta > Magnoliopsida > Fabales > Fabaceae > Sophora > Sophora flavescens. The sequence goes on along the minus strand of CM061065.1, from coordinate 207,006,345 downwards.
TCGTGTACCTCGCATACAAAACAAGGCAAGACTAAGTGGAATCACAGAAGTAGAGAGAGATAGTAGAAAATAAAAGAAGATAATAAAAATAAAAATAAGAACAAAAATAACTTAACCAAATAATCAAACTTCCCTAAAATTAGGAAAACTGGTTGTGCCAATCCCCGGCAACGGCGCCAAAAACTTGTTGTGACGCCGGCAAGTGTACCGGGTCGTCGCAAGTAATAAAATAAACACGGTAAGTAAATACCGAGGTCGAACTCAGGGATTGGGCTACCAATTCGACTAATCCGCGGGAAATCAGATACGTTTGGTCAAGTTACAGAAGAGTGGTTGAGAGAGAGAAGATTAATATCGAAATTCAATTAACAAGTCTAAATAAACTAATTAACTAAAAATCAGAAACTAAAATGTCCAAGGTCATAAATCCACCTACCCAATATGTACACCTAAGTGATGATTAATTCCTCCCTAAGTTCAATTACAATGTCAACCGGGACCCCTAAATTCTCCTAACTCCACTCTCGTGCTCATTAGGACGTATTCGACGATTGGATTAATTACTTACTAGGTCTCATAATCCTAATCTCGAATTCTGTTAATTCTTGTTCCCTATAAGGTCGCACCGATCTCCTACTCACTCTCGTGCAATATTCGATCGATGATCCTAATTCAAGTTCTAAACGTGAATCGCTGACTAAGCCTCATCAACGTTAACAAGTCAATCACGCAACACATATGATCAACACAATCAAATCAGAATTAGAAAACATTTATGATCCCGATTCAAGTTCTGAAACGCGAATCGTTGTTAGGCCTCAAACACGTTTAACTGATTAATCACGCAAAACATATGATCAAACATTCAAATCAGAATCGGAAAACAAGAATTGAATTAAAGGAGAAAGACATACATCATATCGGATTTACATCGCCATGGGTGGCTTCATCGTTCCCTCGGACGAGGGGATTAGTTCCTCATGCTCATAGACAAACACTCGGACATAATCACCATCGTAAAATAAAAAGAAAAAAAGGGAGACGCAGCTCCAAAGAGAAACAAGGATTCTCCTAAAATCTGATCTAAACAGTGGAAAGACCTCCTCCTCTCGTATATGTCCCATCTGCATCTGCCTGGCCTTGATTTATAGGGTTGGGAAGTTAGAGTCCCAATCCCCCTCAAATCCCGATCTAAATCCGTTACTTCAGGTCCAAGTAATGCGGCGTCACGGCCGTGATGGCCATCACGGCCAGGCCGTGACGCATTCAGCTTCTCGCCCATCGGTGACTTTCAAGCTCGCGTGGCGAGACCATGCTCGCGTCGCGAGCCCTCTGTTTTATGCCCGTGATCTCCATCACGGCCAAGCCGTGATGGATCCTGACTTGTGGTGGTTTTGGGTCACGGCCGTGATGTGCATCACGGCTAGGCCGTGACGCAACTCGACTTGACCTTTCTCCTTTTTCAGTTTTGCTCGATCATGGCCGTGATGGGCATCACGGCTAGGCCGTGATTGGCTCTGTTTGGCTCATTTTCTTCACTTTTAAAGCTCCATCTTCATCCAAACTCATCATGGTTGATCTTGAGCATTTTATCCTTGATTCACGGAGCTTCACTTATTTAACCTGAAACAACAAAAGCACCCACAAGCGTAATTCTATTCAAAATAACCTAAAAACTACACAAAAGACGCAAAACGAGTCAAAGTCCAACTTAGGAACAAAACAAGGCAAATTTGGGCGAAAACGAGAGTGAACTCGAATAAATTGGCACATAAACCCTAGTTCATCTAGTCATAAAACTAGATAAGCCAGAGGCTTATCAGGGTCATCCCACACATAATACTTTGCATCGCTTTTGAGCTTGTGGAACTTATGTCTACTTGTACCTGCAGGAACAACACCAGCAACAAGAAAATTAACAATGTCAGCAAACCAGGGGGTTACCCCATACAAATGTAAGAGTCTCTCATCAGGGAAATCATCTTGGATGGGAAAAGTATCCTCATCCCTTGCTATCCGGCTCAAATGATCTGCTACCAAATTTTCAGCTCCACTTTTATCCTTTATCTCCACATTGAATTCTTGGAGCAAAAGCATCCACCGGATCAGTCTTGGCTTAGCTTCTGGCTTCTTCAACAGATATTTCAGAGCTGCATGGTCAGTGAAAACAGTCACCCTAGAACCTAGCAAATAAGACCTAAACTTATCAAGTGCAAATACAACAGCTAGCAGTTCTTTCTCAGTGGTGGTGTAATTTGCTTGTGCAGCATCTACGGTCCTAGAAGCATAGTGAATTACATGGGCAACCTTGCCCACCCTTTGTGCCAGAACTGCTCCCACAGCAAAATTGGAAGCATCACACATTAGTTCAAAAGGGAGTGTCCAATCAGGGGGCTGGATGACAGGGGTAGAGGTCAACGCTTTCTTCAGATAGTCAAATGACTCCTTGCACTTTTCATCAAACTGGAACAGGGCATCATTCTTTAGCAGGTTTGACAATGGCAGTGCTATCTTGATGAAGTCCTTTATAAAGCGCCTGTAGAAACCTGCATGTCCAAGAAAAGAACGGATCTCGCGTACGCAAGATGGGTAAGGCAATGAAGAAATCACATTAATTTTTGCAGGATCTACAGAAATACCCTATTTGGAAATTACATGACCCAAAACTATCCCCTGTTCTACCATGAAGTGACATTTCTCATAATTCAAAATCAGATCAGTATCAATGCATCTTTGTAGAACTAGACCTAGACTATGCAAACAAGCATCAAATGAGGAGCCATACACAGTAAAATCATCCATGAACACCTCTATGCAATTTTCAATAAAGTCAGAGAAAATACTAAGCATGCATCTTTGAAAGGTGCCGGGGAGCATTACGGAGGCCAAATGGCATCCTCCTATAAGCAAACGTCACCGAAGGGGCACGTGAAGGTGGTCTTTCCGATCCTCGGGGGCAATATGAATCTGGAAATACCGGAAAAGCCATCTAGAAAACAATAATGAGATTGACCAGCCAGCCGATCCAGCATCTGATCTATGAACGGCAAAGGAAAATGATCCTTTCGGTGGCCTGGTTCAACTTCCTATAGTCTATACAAACTCGCCCAGCTTCTCTGGACTAGTAGGCACAAGTTCATTATTTTCATTCCTAACTACTGTTAGACCAGACTTCTTTGGTACAACTTGCACCGGACTTACCCAAGTACTATCAGAGATGGGGTAGATAATACCTGCCTGTAGAAGCTTAGTCACCTCTTTCTTCACCACATCCAAAATCGGTGGGTTAAGTCGCCTTTGGGCCTGTCTGACTGGCTTAGCCCCATCCTCCAATAGAATTCTGTGCATGCATCTGGAGGGGCTAATTCCTGGAATATCAGCCAATGTCCACCCAATAGCCTTCTTATGTTTCTTCAGAACCTCTAAAAGCTTGGCTTCCTGGTCAGAGTCGAGGCTGGAAGAGATGATGACTGGAAGTCTTTCATTTGTCTCTAGGTAAGCATACTTCAGGTTCTCTGGGAGTGGCTTGAGTTCTAGGGATGGTGGCTGCTCAACAGATGGTGCATTGGGAGTAGCCATGATGTCACGGACTTCTGCAGAACAGACAACTCCAATCTCACTATCATTATCACTATCATCCTCACCCTGCAAGGTTAAATCCAAAAACTCAGAACAAGCAGAACATGGGTTAGTGTTAGTACAGTTAGTACAAGTATATACATCATCAAAACCAGAAATAAGAGGAAAATCAGAAATAAAGTCATCATGGGTATCCTCAATAAGCCCTGAAAGCAACTCTAAGTGGAATACAGAGTGCTCCTCTATTGGGTGTTTCATAGCATCAAAGATCTTGAATTTGGCCACAATACCACCAAACTCCATAGACATAGTCCCATCATAAACATCAATCTTGGTCTTGGATGTCATCATGAATGGTCTGCCCAAGATTATAGGTGATCTCTTGGGTGAGTCTCTCCTGCCATGTCTAGGATGTAGAAGTCCGCAGGGAATATCAAATCATCAACTTGCACTAGCACATCCTCTACCATTCCCATGGGTCGGGCACTGGTCCTGTTAGCCAACTGGATGGTAAGACCTGTGTACTGCAATGGCCCAAGATCAAGGTTGTTCAAGATGGAGGTAGGCATGACATTGATCGATGCTCCCAAGTCCAACATGCAGTTCTCAAACTTCCTATCCCCAATAGTACATGGGATAGTGAAGGTGCCTGGATCCTTGCACTTCTGTGGTAGTGCTTGAGTAGGGGCTATAGAAGCAACTCTTTCTAGCTTAGACTGGATAAGCGCTGAGATATTCCTTCCCAAATCAACTCTCTCATTATTCTTCATCTTTCTCTTGTTGGTGCATAGGTCCTTCAGAAATTTGGCATATTTGGGCACCTGCTTGATCACATCTAGGAGAGGAATATTTACAGCTACTTTTCTGAAAACATCAAGAATCTCCTTTTCCTTGTCTTCACCACCAATCTTCAAATTTTTCTGAATTACGTGTGGGAATGGGATTGGTGGTCTGTACACTTTCTCAACTTCAACTTCAACAATAGGCTCGGGAGTAACCTCAATAGTAGGCTCGGGAGTAACCTTAATAGTTTCTTCATCCTTTCCAAGTGGCCTCAACAACTTTTCCGGATCTCGGAGAGATGGCACTCACATTAGGGTTGGAGGCATTAGGATTTATCACCGGCCGTGCGAGGCAGCTGGTTTGTCCCTTGACCTTCTTTGTATGCTATTCATGGATGTGGCCACTGTCCAATCTGTGTCCTCAAATCTTGAATGCTAGCATCTGTCATTTGCTGAAATCGTATACTAGATGCAGCCATTTGCTTTACCAAGTCTTCTAATGATGGTCCAGAAGGTGCAGAAGTGGTCACTGGAGGATGATTCTGAGGTGCCATCGGCTGTTGTTGGGATGAGTTCCCATACCGCAGATTAGGGTGATTCCTCCAGCTGGGATGGTACATATAGGTAGAGAGGTGCGGGTGTCGTGCCGATTACATCAGTTTCCTTGATTATAGGGGTTTACTGCATAAGCTTGAGGTACTTCACTGACAAACTCTTCTCTCTGGATCGGGCATGGATCGAATGGGTGCTCAGGTGAATTGCACATGCTACATAACTTTGTAGGCTGAACCTTGTCTATTGCCTTACAAAGGAAGTCAGCTCATCCAATCTATTCTCAAGGGCGGTCTGGTTGGAAGATGAACTATGAATCTCATGCACACCTCTTGGCTCAACTGAATTTCTTCTTGTAGAAAACTGCTGGGAATTCAATGACATATTCTCAATGAGTTGCTTGGCGGAAATGAGGTCTTATCAACTAATGCTCCCCACTAGCAAGATCCAAAAGATTCCTATCCATCGGCAGCAATCCTTCATAAAAGTATTGGATCGGAGTTGTTCGAAATTTGATGCTGAGGGCAACTCGGATACCAAATGCTTGAACCTTTCCCGAGTATTCACTAGTGACTCATTCCCTTGCACGATGCCACATATCTCTTTCCTTATTGAAGCAGCTCTTGAAGCGGAAAATATCTTTCTAGGAACACCCTCTTCAAATCATTCCAAGTGGTGATGGAGTTGGGCTCAAGATACAATAGCCAATCCTTTGCGGCTCCCCAGGTGAAAACGAAAAAGCCTTGACTTGATACTATCCTCGGTGACTCCTCTCGATCTCGAGGTTGTGGAGCATACAACTTGGAATTCCTTCAAGTGCTTGTGTGGATCCTCACCGCAAGACCATTAAACTTGGGCAACAAGTGAATAAAACCATATTTCAGTTCAAAAGGAGTGTCGGCACCGAGGATATGAAATACACAATCCATTATAGTTGACATCAGGGGCAGCAAGCTGTCTTAATGTCCTCTGGTCTCCCATGTTTTCAAAAACAGTTTTAAAATTGGAATCACTACTAGTGCTAGCCCGAAATTCCCTACGGAGTGTGTGCAGTGTTCTTTCAATTTCTGGGTCAAAATCACACAGTTCAGGGCAATGAGACCTAGTAGCCAGACCAATTCAAAGCAAAACAGAAAATAAAAGAAAGAAAATAAAATAAAATAAAAACAAATTGCGAAAAATAACAACTCAGAGTCCCCGGCAACGGCGCCAATTTGTCGCGCACGCGACAAAAAGGACGAGCGGGTTTAAAACTGTAGTTTAGGGCGACAACTCGGATGTCGTCTCTCAAGGACTCTGAAAGTGTTATCTTCCACAAAAATCATTTTTTTTTTTGGAGGGGGGGGGGGGGGGGTTGGATTGGAGTGCAAATAAGAAATAAGCAAAACAGAGCAATTAAAAACAGGGCAGTTGAAAAGAGATTATCAATTAGCAAACAACGATTAATCTACTGTCAAGAATTCCCAACTATCCTTGGTTAATGTAATCCCAAGCCCTAAGCAGATTCTAATCCCCTTTTAGTTACAGCAACAAACTAACAACGTAATTGCTACTATGGATGCAAGTTCCTATTCCCGAAATAACAAACGGGGTTAAGCTCTCATGAACAAAAGAACATGAATGAACACACGCGAAATAACAAACGCGATTAAGTATAGGAAAATAACATCACTGAAACAAATCAATACAATACTACACACTCCTGAAATAACAAACAGAAATGTATAATATGGTATTGAAAAGGGAAAAGCAATTAAAATAGGGATTTACAAAACCTCAAGTATATGGAATTCTCATACAGTAGACTAATCCTAGAACTTAGTTCTCCATGACAAAAAAACGAAATCACACAGAAAATGTAAAACTAAACAATGGAGAAGCCAAAAGTCTCTACAAACTGTTCAGAACATTGATGTGGCGTAAGTCGACGCGCGACGACGCTCGTGCGTATTCGGCAAGTGTACCGGACTGTCGTCAAGTAATAAAAGATATCGAACCCACAGAGACTGTGTTCTCGAATCGCAATCGGTTTTCGAATCGATTAGATCTGGACTTTGTAAATGGTTTTGAAAAATGTTTGAATTTGAAAATTAAAAGATAGATGAGCAGAAAAACAAATGTTTTTGGGGTTTTCGATTTAAAAGGATTCCTAGGGATTTGGGTTACCTTTGAGGCTGTTTATGTTGCTAATCTGATTTACCTTTGTTGATTACCGAAATTGCCTTGAAGGCGAGTTTATCCTCTAATAGCTTAAGCTCCCTCTCGGGTTACAAAAGCCGTGCCCAATTGACCCGACCCCTACTCTCGTGGTAGTCGATCCCAGATTGGACCCTTTGCGTTTCGTGACAACTCGTTGCTCCTCGAGGGACGGCTTCTAACTCTCGTGATTTCAGTCCCAAGTCTGACTCCTATAGGTCCGACACCCAAGTTCACCGCTAGGTTCCTCCTTGAAATGTCTCAGTCATGCAAATAACCTAAGTTCACCGCTAGGTTCCTCCTTAGATCATTCACATCTCACAAACTAGTGGCTGCCGGGCTTTACGAGTGAAACACCCTAGAAATCCTAAGTTCACCGCTAGGTTCCTCCTTAGAACGTCTATGTCACGCAAATAACGGTTGCCGAAATTTATGAGTGATTTACACACTAGAAATCAGATCTAAAGCAAATCGTAATTAACAAAGAGTTTACATCAAATTTACATCATAAACAAACTTGGGCAGAGCCCTAATCCCTAGAAACTATGCTACTACTCACGTCTTGCCATGGAGATGACAAGCATGATTACAAATAGCATGAAAATCAGAAAAGAGAAGAGAGGAGGAGAAGAGAGATCTAAGCCTAGAGTCCTAGTTGTTATGGATCATCCAGTGTGTTCCTCTCTTCTGATGCCTTGGTCCATATTTATAGAAATGGGGAAGTTAGAGTCCCAAACCAACTCAAAATCTGATCTGTTTCGGTTTCTTCAGGTCTAAGTAATGCGCGTCACGGCCGTGATGGCCATTACGGCCAGGCCGTGACGGTCTCTGCCTCTGCCAATTCTGGAAAATTCAATTTCTCGCGACGCGAGCCCTCAGCTTCATGGCCCGTGAAGAATTTCACGGCTAGGCCGTGATGTGCTCTGACTTGTGGTGGTTTTGGGTCACGGCCGTGATGGCTATCACGGCCAGGCCGTGACAGACTCTGACTTCAGCCTTTCTTCTTTTTCAGTTTTGCTCGATCATGGCCGTGATGGGCTCTGTTTGGCTCATTTTCTTCAGTTTTAAAGCTCCATCTTCATCCAAACTTCATCATGGTTGATCTTGAGCAATTTACCCTTTATATCTGCAAAACAACACACGAAAACCGCCTTACCCGTTCTAAAGGAAAAATACCCTAAAATCTAATAAAAATATGCCTAAACTACATGAGAATGCATGCAAAATGATAGACAAAGATGAGGTGGAATCACACTCATCAAATCACCCCAAGCTTAAAACTTTGCTTGTCCTCAAGCAATTACTCAGGCCATAAGATATAAATCATTCAAAACATGGATAGTGAACCAAGAACCCTAGAAGCTAATCCAAGTGATAGGCATATTCAATAAGCACTTAAGAGATAGTCAAGTTCAAGTCCAATTAGAAGCTTAGGTTCTTCAAGTTCATATCCTCACTAATTTGGGCACTCATCTCACCTCACTCAAGTGTTTTAGGGTTTATGACAATTCACTCCATTTCCTCAAGGAAAGTATTTTACCATAGGCTTGACTATTAACCAAATCTCTACTTTATTTAAGAAAACACTTAAGAATCAAGAGGTCTTTTCCTTTGGTTGTAATGTGGCCATGGGATTTATTGTTAGGTGGGAAAAATCAAAGAAAGGGAATTTTCAAGAAGGCTAGATAGATTATCAAACATTACAAAGTATGACACCTTCTAAAATACCTTTTGGGGGCTTTGATTTACTTTTTCCACCTTTCTTCCTTCTATATTTTTTTTTTTCATTTCTCACTTTCTTTGTCATCCCCTTCTCCATTTTTTTTTTCTGTTCATTTCATTTTTATTTGTTTGGAGAAGGGGAGATTTATAGCTCAAGAGAAATATTTTCATCCCATTCTTTTTCCAACTACCATTTTTGCCCTTTTTGTAATACTTTAAAAGGTGCCATACCAAGCATTATTCATCAAATTAATTCATGGTACCAAGAAAAGTATTTTTTTTTCTTTAGGCTCAAAATTGGGCAACTAAGGGGTAGCATTTATCATTCAAAGCTCGGGAGGCCGGAAAAATACCTAGTGCCTCAATCATATCCAAAAATGTTTTCAGAAATTTTTAAGTTTTGAAATGGTTTCAAGTCAAGTTCTAGAAAATACAGTCCATGAGGAATTAAATCACTCTATCACAAGAAATGGGGTAGATTTAGTGAATACCCCTTTTTGGCTCAAAATCTTACATTTAGTAGTTCAAAAATCAGTGAGGTACACAAGTCTAAGGAACCACATGCTAATTATCAACTATCAAAAGATTATCTCAAGAAATTTTATTTTTAACCATATCACAAGAATAATGAAAAATTGGGTTCAAAATTCACTATCTCAATTTATTTGGCTCCAAGTTCTCACAATTGGATGCATGTTCTAAGTGAGGGGCAATCTAGAGAATGTGATCATACCAATCTATGCCTATGAGAATGCAATATGAATGCAACAATGCAAAAGTAAAAATAAATAAATACCCCTACCCCAAGGTTGATTACTTACATTGTCTCCAATGTAAATAATCAAGTCGGAGAGAGGAGAAAAATGGAACAACTTACCGAGTCGGTAGCGGGTGTTGGCTTCACATTCCAGTCAAAACTTGGGTAGAAATTTTATCACGGCCGTGAGGCTTATCACGGCTAGGCCGTGATCAATTCTGTCCTCAGGGGTTGCCCTGTCACGGCCGTGATCTACATCACGGCTAGGCCGTGATGCTCTCTGGCCTTGGCATCCTACTCATCACGCCCGTGATGGTTGTCACGGCTAGGCCGTGTTCCTTTCTGTGCTCTTGTTTAGTTCATCACGGCCGTGACCACTGTCACGGCCAGGGCGTGATGGCCTCTGACTTTATCTTTTTATGCTCTTCTTCTCTTACTCAACCTGAAAACACTAGACAAACCTATTAATGATATTTTTGCCTCTTGATCTTCTCAAATTATTCAAGAGGTTAATTCAAAAACAAAACGAAAAAGGGAAAGAAAACTTGGGTTGCCTCCCAAGAAGCGCTTATTTATGGTCTTAAGCTTGACCATACTTCCTCAAGTCAACCGGGGTCGGCTGGGCGTAGAAGTGCAGGCACACTTCTCTTCCATGGAGCTCCTTCAAATAGCCGTTTCTGCTCAAACGGCCAATAATGCTTCCGCTTCACTCTTTTCTCTCAGAGCTTCCTAGCCTTCCTTCCTCCCGGCGGAAGTTTTGTTTTCGCATGGACAGCAACTCCAACTTCACCACTGTTGGGTGCATCATTAGCCTTGCATATCTTTGGGGTTGCTTCCATGCTAAGTTCTTTCTCTACCGCTGGAGACTTTACATCAATTCTGCACACATGGCTCTCAAAAGGAGGGTTGTTACAAGAGTTAGTCAACTGAAAATTTACCCTACCTTCCTCTACATTTAGAGAGAGTTTGCCATTCCTTACGTCTATTACCGCTCCAGAGGTTGCCAAGAATGGCCTTCCTAAGATGATGGGGAATTCAGAATTCCCTTTCATGTCTAATACCAGGAAGTCGGTAGGGATGAAGAATTTCCCTACCTTCACAGGGACATTCTCTAGTATGCCTAGAGGAGTCCTAGTTGAGCCGTCCGCAAATTGTAAGGAGAATTTGAACGGTCTCAACTCTTTACTTTCTAACCTTTCCATGATAGTGAGGGGCATCAAGCTTGCACTAGCCCCTAAGTCACACAAGGCTCGGTCTATGTGCACTTGTTCAATCGAGCAAGCGATGGAGAAACTACCTGGGTCTTTCAGTTTAGTAGGCATTTTAGTCTCTACATCTACTTGCTTTTTCCTAACCAACCTCTGTGGGAAAGGTATCGGGGGTTGGTACGGTGGTGGAGGGACATATTTCGGTTCTGGCTCTTCTTTTTCGCTCGTGTCCTCCTTCGGTTCCACGTCCATTTCAGCCACCCCCACCCCAAGCTTATCATCCCTCAAGTGTATGACATTGCAATGCTCATTGGGATTTGCTTCGGGTTGCCCCGGGAATGTACCCTTAGGTCTCGAGTACGTGCTGGCTTGTTGGGCAATCTGGTTTTCTAGCATCTTGTTATGAGCTGCTAAGTTGTCTACCTTAGATGCTAGATCCTTTATTGCCTCACTCACTGCCCTTCCTTGTTGTCTAAACTCCTCATTCTGTTTTGTCTGAGTTTCGACAAAACTTTCAAATAAAGTCTCGAGTTTAGATCTTTGTACCTGAGGATACCCCGGTGCTGCTCTCTTATTACCTTGACCTTCTTGGAACTCATGGTTGAGCGTGTTGCTGTAGTTGCCGTAGGAGAGGTAAGGGTTGTTTCTTCTTTGGTTGTAGGGATTTGGGGGAGCGTAGTTGGGCAGCTTCGGGTTCGTATCATAGTAGTTGTTACAAGAGTTCACTTGTTCACCCGGCCTGGGATCCATGTGGGCATCCCATCATGTCATGTCCCTGCATTCCACAAATCTCACAAACAAGGTTAGTAGCACCTAATGCACTCACATTAGCTCTTTCCAGCCGATCAAAACGTTTATTAAGTGAGTCTATCTTTGACATAATAAGATCTGTGCTATTTACCTCAAACTTACCCCCCGAAATCTTGTTCGGGTTATTACCTCTTTCGGATCCCCATTGGTGGTAGTTGGTGGCGACATTCTCGATGATGTTGAATGCCTCAGTGAGAAGCCTATTCATAAACGCTCCACCGGCTGCAGAATCTAGTGACACCTTCGAAGAGTAGTCTAATCCGTTATAGAAGGTGTGTACTATTAACCACCTCTCGAGTCCGTGATGTGGACACGACTCCAGCAGTCCCTTGTAACGATCCCAGGCTTCTGATAATGATTCTCCGTCTTTCTGGAAGAAGCCGGTGATCTGGGTTCTTATGTAGGCCGTCTTGGATGGAGGGAAGAATTTCTCCAAGAACGCCTGCTCCAATTGGTCCCAAGTGGTCAAAGTGTTAGCGGGAATTTGCTTAAGCCAGGCCTTCGCCTTTCCAGTGAGAGATGAGGGGAACAGTCTCAAACGCACAACATCGACTGAGGCTCCATTAATCCTGATTGCGTCGGTGAACTCTAAGAATGTTTCTATATGATCGGTCGGGTCCTCCGAAGGCAATCCTCCGAATTGATGTTGCCTAATCATGTTGATTAGCATGGGCGGTATGGTATAGTTTTCCGCCTCAATCTCTGGCCTTGCAATCCCAGTTCGCAAGCCTCTCACATTTGGGGCTGCGTAGTCCTTCAAAGGCTTTGTATCCGGTTGATTCGCCATGAGTGGAACGGGACTCAACCTTTCTCCCTCTCTTTGTAGTCTTCTACGTCGGTGGAAGGTCCTCTCGATCTCCGGATCAATCTCACTAAGGTTCCCAAGACTTAGAGATCTTTGCATATAACACACAGAGAGATGGATACAATAGAAGGAAAAGAATGTTTTTTATTTTTTTATTTATTTATTTATTTATTTTTTTATTTTTTTATTTTAAATTTCAGAAACAAAAATCAAATAAAAAGAAAAGGGTCCAGAAAATCAATTTAAAAACTAATTGAAATTCGAAAAGGCACAGTCCCCGGCAACGGCGCCAAAAACTTGATGTGGCGTAAGTCGACGCACGACGACGCTCGTGCGTATCCGGCAAGTGTACCGGACTGCCGTCAAGTAATAAAAGATATCGAACCCACAGAGACTGTGTTCTCGAATCGCAATCGGTTTTCGAATCGATTAGATCTGGACTTTATAAATGGTTTTAAAAAATGTTTGAATTTGAAAATTAAAAGATAGATGAGCAGAAAAACAAATGTTTTTGGGGTTTTCGATTTAAAAGGATTCCTAGGGATTTGGGTTACCTTTGAGGCTGTTTATGTTGCTAATCTGATTTACCTTTGTTGATTACCGAAATTGCCTTGAAGGCGAGTTTATCCTCTAATAGCTTAAGCTCCCTCTCGGGTTACAAAAGCCGTGCCCAATTGACCCGACCCCTACTCTCGTGGTAGTTGATCCCAGATTGGACCCTTTGCGTTTCGTGACAACTCGTTGCTCCTCGAGGGACGGCTTCTAACTCTCGTGATTTCAGTCCCAAGTCTGACTTCTATAGGTCCGACACCCAAGTTCACCGCTAGGTTCCTCCTTGAAATGTCTCAGTCATGCAAATAACTAAGTTCACCGCTAGGTTCCTCCTTAGATCATTCACATCTCACAAACTAGTGGCTGCCGGGCTTTACGAGTGAAACACCCTAGAAATCCTAAGTTCACCGCTAGGTTCCTCCTTAGAACGTCTATATCACACAAATAACGGTTGCCGAAATTTATGAGTGATTTACACACTAGAAATCAGATCTAAAGCAAATCGTAATTAACAAAGAGTTTACATCAAATTTGCATCATAAACAAGCTTGGGCAGAGCCCTAATCCCTAGAAACTATGCTACTACTCACGCCTTGCCATGGAGATGACAAGCATGATTACAAATAGCATGAAAATCAGAAAAGAGAAGAGAGGAGGAGAAGAGAGATCTAAGCCTAGAGTCCTAGTTGTTATGGATCATCCAGTGTGTTCCTCTCTTCTGATGCCTTGGTCCATATTTATAGAAATGGGGAATTTAGAGTCCCAAACCAACTCAAAATCTGATCTATTTCGATTTCTTCAGGTCCAAGTAATGCGCGTCACGGCCGTGATGGCCATCACGGCCAGGCCGTGACGGTCTCTGCCTCTGCCAATTCTGGAAAATTCAATTTCTCGCGACGCGAGCCCTCAGCTTCATGGCCCGTGAAGAATTTCACGGCTAGGCCGTGATGTGCTCGACTTGTGGTGGTTTTGGGTAAGGGCCGTGATGGCTATCACGGCCAGGTAGTGACGCACTCGACTTGACCTTTCTTCTTTTTCAGTTTTGCTCGATCATGGCCGTGATGGGCATCACGGCTAGGCCGTGATGGGCATCACGGCTAGGCCGTGATGGGCTCTGTTTGGCTCATTTTCTTAAGTTTTAAAGCTCCATCTTCATCCAAACTTCATCATGGTTGATCTTGAGCAATTTACCCTTTATATCTGCAAAACAACACACGAAAACCGCCTTACCCGTTCCAAAGGAAAAATACCCTAAAATCTAATAAAAATATGCCTAAACTACATGAGAATGCATGCAAAATGATAGACAAAGATGAGGTGGAATCACACTCATCAAACATCAATTTATACTAGTCAGAAATTAAGCCTATTCGCGAGGCGAAGCCTCTCTCGCGACGCGATTCTTGTGAACAGTCTGCAACTTTTGGTATTCTCGCGAGGCGAACAATCCTTCGCGAGGCGAGGAACTGAAGAGTCTTCTTGACACGCCCGTTATGAACATCAGGGGCCAACCGTGATGCTTTCTGACTTCCAGGCTAGCGAGGCGAATGGATGCTCGCGAGGCAAGACTCTTCAACTTCAAAACTGCCACGGCCGTGACCTTCAACACGGGCAAGCCGTGATCGTCTCTGACTTTTCAGGGTTGCAATACTCGCGGGGCGAGACCTACTTCGCGGGGCGAACCAGAGACCTTGCATTTTCTTGGAACAGTCAGGCTTCGGGGTCGCGAGGCGAGAAGGGTAGTCGCGGGGCGAATCCCCTATTTCTTTATTCTCTTGCCTTCCAACTTATCCTGAAAACAAAGACACAACTATAAGTGTATTATTTGACTTAAAACTAGCTAAATTAACCTAAAACTACTCTAGAGACTCCAAACCTTGCTTGAGGACAATCGAATCTAATTTGGGTGAAAATAGGATATAATTTGCACAAAACCCTGGTCATACTAGCCATAAAACTAGATGAGTGTTGTGACGCCGGCAAGTGTACCGGGTCGTCGCAAGTAATAAAACACGGTAAGAGTCTACCGAGGTCGAACACAAGGATTGGGCTACCAATTCGACTAATTTCGCGAGAAATCCGATAAGTTGGTTAAGTAGAGAAAGTGGTTGGAGAGAAAATAGGATCACAATTCAAATTAACAAATCGAATCAGTTAAGGATATGGTGATGAAATCTGGAGTTAAAAGCATCTAAGGTTTCGAATCCACCTACCCAATCATGCAAAGTACCCAAGTGATATTGATCTCCTCCCTAGGTTCAATTTTAATGTCAACGGGACCCCTAAATTCTCCTATATCCACTGTCGTGCTCAATAGGACATATTCGATGATTTGAGTTAATTACTTACTAGGTCTCTTAACCCTAATCTCGAATTCTATTAATTCTTGTTCCCTAAGAGTTGCATCGATCTCCTATTCACTCTCGTGCAACACTCGATCGATGTTCCCAATTCAAGTTCTAAAACGCGAATCGCCTCTCGGCCTCAAACACGTTTAACTAGTGAATCACGCAAAACATATGATCAACACAATGAAAGCAGAATTGGAAAACAATAATTGAATTAAAGGAGAAGGAGATGTACAATCACATGAGCACTATGCCACCATGGGTGACTTCATCGATCCCTTAGACAAGGGGATTAGCTCCTCATGTCCGTAACAACAACGTACGTACAATCGGAAATCATCCTAAACCTAAGAAATAGAAAAGAGAAGAGGGAGACGCAGCCCCAGAATAAGGATTACAAAAGATCTCTAAAAATTCTGATGCAAAAGGTCCCCCTTTTCTGTTCTGATCTGCTCTATTTATAAGGAAGCCACGCGTCACGGCCGTGATGGCCATCACGGCCAGGCCGTGACGGCTTCTGTTTCTGGCGCTTCTGTGGGATTCAAACCCTCGCGACGCGAAAGATGTCTCGCGACGCGAGCCTTCTTGTCACGGCCCGTGATGTGAATCATGGCTAAGACGTGATGGTCTCTGACTTGTGTGGGTTTTTGATCACGGCCGTGATACAAATCACGGCTAGGCCGTGATGGTCTCTGACTTGTGTGGGTTTTTGATCACGGCCGTGATACACATCACGGCTAGGCCGTGATACACATCACGGCTAGGCCGTGATGGTCTCTGACTTCCAAGTCTTCATTATTGGCGAGGCGAGAATCCTGTTCGCGGGGCGAGAATCTCCAGAATGGCAATCTCCACTATTTCTTGACTTTCCTTAATTCTCAGAGCTTCACTTATTGACCTGAGACAACATAAGCAACCACAAGCGTAATTCTATTCAAAATAACCTAAAAACTACACAAAAGACGCAAAACGAGTCAAAGTCCAACTTAGGAACAAAACAAGGCAAATTTGGGCGAAAACGAGATTGAACTCGAATAAATTGGCACATAAACCCTAGTTCATCTAGTCATAAAACTAGATAAGCCAGAGGCTTATCAAAATACCCCAAACTTAAACCTTGCTTGTCCCCAAGCAAGCTTAAAACTCAAAAACGACTCAAGACTTGGCAAGCCTAAAGGAATCAATCGATTTCGCACAAATTTCATGCAATCAAAACAGTTTTTCTTCAATGATCTCCCCCCTACATTAATGTAGTCCCCACATTCATCTACTTTAAACAGTTGAGAATTTATCATTCATGCCATCATTACTCTAAGTTGAGGCTCAAAGATACACACAAAGGAAGATCACCTATTTCAAACAATTGCCTTCCTCACAAGGGTATGTAAAATTTCACTCATTCGCTCAATTCGTCAAGGCTTTCAACTTTTTCACTCAATTTCACTTATCAAGAGCACTTCCCATGAATTTGATTTTCATCTCAAAAGTAGTTCCCACGAAAACATGCATGCAACATCAGAAGGTCTTTTAAAGGTTGTAATGAGGCCTGGCTCAAGGTAAGATATTCAAAGGATAGAGGCTAAGTCCCTAGGATCAATGAGAGCATGAAATTAATATCACAACAATTGAATTCACTCTCATATTATTCTCTTCCTTGCATTTGGTGGCTACACACCTCTTCCTTTTTATATTTATTTTTCTTTGCCATTTTTGGCACATATTCAATGCTTTTCATCACCATTTTTTTTTTCAAGCCTTCGGTCCTTACTTCCGTTTTTCTTTTTCTCAACTATGATTCATGAACTTGTAGCCACCCCAAACTTAGTTCCACAACAACACTCACAAAGCTAAAATTCCATACTCTCCTAAATCCTAGGATAGGGGAAAATCATGGTTTTTGAGTTAATGGCTTGTAATGTAAGGTTATCAAGAACAATAGGCTTCAAGGCTCAATGTGGCTAACTAGGGATCATTCATCAAGGTTGGTTCAATTTATGGCCAAGTAGTTAATTCAAAGAAAATTGCCTAAATCATTTGATGCAACATATAAACATGCAAACCATGAAGAGATTCAAGCAAATTCGGGAAAGTGCAACTTAACAGTGATTCACACAATCAAAAACAGAGTTGGAGGCTCTAATCCTCACCTGGACATTTGCAAACTGCTTGACCGAGATACAATTCCTAATGTGTGTACCCCCTCACCCCAAACTTATCACAAATCAAGTAATCACAACAAAATTCTCAAAGTTCAGTTTTTTCAATTTTTAAGTGGGGATAAACTTTTCTAATTTCAGAACTTAGGGGGAAATCATCAATGATCAAAATAATTCATACAATATGTGCTCAATTTAATTAGAAACCAACAAGCTTGCCGACACGACATTCCATACAAAAAACTCTTGATCTTCTCAAATTATTCAAGAGTGACAAACAAAAACAGAACACAAACAAAATAAAACAGAAGTTAGGAAAAGAGAGGGATACCTAGCTTGGGTTGCCTCCCAAGAAGCGCTTGTTTAACGTCCCGAGCCTGACTCAAGTCGCCCCTAAGGGTTAATCCGGAGGAAGATCCTGCTTGCCATGCCATTCCTTGGCCCGTTCTTTGTAGGTTTGTGCCCTTTTATATACTCGCATGCGGTTCCCGGACAGCTCATTTAAGTTCAGGATCCTTCTATAATCAGCACGAACATTCCACCCCGTGATGGTCTTTTTTGGGATCAACTCATTGATTGCATTGACCACCACGGTTGTGCCACCTTTCACCCTTGGTGCCTTACTGTTCTTTTTCATTCCTTTGCTGCTGAGTTCTTTCCTTGCACATTCTTCCCATGGGAGACTCGGTATGGGTTCCATTTCTCGTAGCCACTCAAGGTAGATTTCATCCCCCGAAGGGCCTTTTTCCTCACTGTCTTCCTCATGAGATTCTACCGATACTGTTGCAAGTGAAGGATCATGGTCTTCTCGAGTTGCCTTTACCTTTTCAGTTGGGTCCACCACATCCACTCGATACACAGCTGACTTCTCTTCCGGGTGCTTAATCGCTTCAAAGACATTGAAGACCACCTCATCATCATGCACCCTTAAAGTGAGTTTCCCTTGCCGCACATCTATCAAGGCACCCCTGGTGGCCAAGAAGGGCCTACCCAATATGAGAAGGATCTCAGTGTCTTCATCCATATCGAGCACCACAAAGTCCACTGGGAATATGAACTTGTCAACTTTCACGAGCAAGTCTTCGACTACTCCATAGGGATATTTGATAGAACGATCGGCCAGTTTGAGTGACATTCGCGTATCCTTTACTTCTTTGATCCCTAGCCTCTTCATCATCGAGAGGGGCATCAAGTTGATGCTTGCCCCTAGATCACATAATGCCTTTCCGAAGGTCATTCCCCCAATGGTGCATGGTATCGAGAAGGAACCGGGATCCTTCAACTTCGGAGGCAGTTTTCGTTGAAGAATGGCACTACACTCCTCGGTCAAAGCAACCGTTTCTTCATCCACAATCCTCCGCTTCTTAGTGAGAAGTTCCTTCATAAACCGAGCATATGATGGCATTTGTTCTAAGGCTTCCGCAAATGGAATGTTAATTTGGAGTTTGCGGAAGACATCAAGGAATCTGTTGAACTGCTTATCCTGTTGAGGCTGCTTCAATCGTTCAGGATACGGTTGATGAGCCTCTGTTTGACTGGTTTTATAACTAGTAAAGACCTTGGCTTTGTGCTTATTTTATATCATTTTTACCCAATTTAGGCTTGATTGTTCTTAAGTAATATTTTGAGTCTGTAAATTGTTTTTAAGTAAATTTAGTTGATTTAGAATAAATAAAGTATTTACTTTTATTTTCTGTTTTTCAGGTTAATAAAATAAAATAAAATAAATCTGGAGCCACTCGCCCCGCGAATAATCTCTCGCCCCGCGAGTATTGCAACCATGAAAAAAGTCAGAGACGATCACGGCTTGCCCGTGTTGAAGATCACAGCCGTGGCAATTCTGAAGTTGAAGCGTTCGCCTCGCGAGCATTCCTTCGCCTCGCGAGTATTGGAAGATCAGAAGCCATCACGGTTTGGGCGTGTTGAATGCCACGGGCGTAACAGTTGGAAGATGAAGAGTTCGCCTCGCGAAGGATGTGCTCGCCTCGCGAGAAGACAAAGAGTTGCATACCTTTCATGTAATTCGCCTCGCGAGCAGTGCTTCGCCTCGCGAGTACTCTGACTCCAGAAACGTGTATATAAGCAGTCTTAGGCAGAAATGAAAAGGAGATAGTCAGAATTAGCCAGTTTTGGCTAGTTTCTGAACTTGTTAGCTATTGTTTTCCTTTTAGTTTGTTGTCTTTCTTTTGTAATGGAGAATTAGTCTCCTAGATTAATCTACTGTAATTGGTTTACTGTTAACATTTGAGGTTCCGTATTTCATGATCATTTGCTTTTCTCTTTTCAATACCATGCTTGTATGTTTCGTTTGTTATTTCAGGAATATATAGTGTTGTATTGTTTCATTTCGGTGATGCTATGTTCCTATATATAATCGCGTTTGTTATTTCGCGTGTGTTCATTCATGTTCGTTTGTTCATGAGAGCTTAACCCCGTTTGTTATTTCGGGAATAAGAACATACATCCGTAGTAATGGTTTTCGTTTGTTAATTGTTGCTACAACCGGGAGGGATTAGTATCTCGCTTAGGATTTGCATGAACCAATGATAGTGGGAAACGAGAACAAGAGGTTAATCGCTTTTGTCTATTTGCTATTTTCTTTAATCGCTTTGTTTTTATTATTTTGTTTTCTTAATTTAGCTTTCAATCCAAAACCCCCATTTCTAACTTTTACTAATTTTCTGTTAATAATAACAACAACTAAAGAGTCCTTGAGAGACGATCCGAGTTGTCGCACTATACTTGCATTATTTTATAATCGCTCGTTTTTTTTTTTGCGCGTGGCGGCAGCGCGGTCAAAAATTGGCGCCGTTCTTAGGGGACTCGGTTTGTTGTTATTAGCGAAAGTTACATTTAAAAAAAAAAATTATTTGCTAATTAGTTTTGATTGCTTTGTCTGGTTGTTTGATTGCCATGGATAATTACATGTTTGGATATTTGCCTAATGTTTATTATGAGCAACCTTGCATGTATTATCCTAATTTTAGTGAGCCACCACCATACTATCCTAGCCAAGTGACCACCTCTCGCACCTTCCGAACCTTCCCTAGAGGACCTGTGCAAGCAGATATGACTGCACGAGATAAGTGCAAATATGGAAGGATCGAGGCAACAAATGGCCGAGCAAACTCAACGGATGATAGAGGAATTTCAACAGAAGATGGAGGCTGAGTACCGGAGGAGCCAAGCTGAATCTCGAAATTGTGGGCTCTAATTGATCAAGTTACCGCCAACTCGGCTGCAATGCTACCTCCACAGCCCTGGAAGATCGATGCAGAGTCACCGATTATTTTTGAAAATACTTCGATTATGATTCCGATAATGTTTCATTGATGATGATTTATGTGTTGAATCCCCTGATCCTAATGCTTGTTATTGTGACGGAACTGCTTTGTGTGTTGAATGTTTTACAGGTTTATACTTTTCAGGAAAAATAGAAAATGCGGATCGTTTTGCAGGTTTGTTCTGTTCAGGAAACTTAGATCAGGAGGATCAAGAGGGCAGCTGCTCCCCCGTGCCTGGAGATAAAGAAGAACCCTTGGGAGTAGATGATTCAAGTAGAACAGATGCATGTGTTGAGAGTAGTGGGGTGGATGATGAATTAATTGAAGAATTTCCAGACATTGTAGATTTTTCTGATTCATTTTCTTGTAATATATGTACTAACTCTAACCTTTGTTTGGTGTGTGCTGAAATTTCTGCGTGTATAGCAGGTGAAAAATTTGTTAGTGCAGTGGATGAAGAAAGTGCAGAATTTGAAGCAACACCAGTAACATTCTCTAACTGTTTACCACTTCCCCCTGAGGAACCAGCTCTGGATTTTGCACCCTTGGATTTGGCACCCTGGCCAGTCCAAGAGGTTGAGACCCACTTCTATTGGGGAGACTTTGTAGATAAAGAGGTCAGCTGTGACCCGAAGGGGAGTGAGAAGTCCGCCGCACTCGGCGAAGTTATTATAATTGTCAAGTGCTCACCTCCGCATCAAAGCTGCAAGTTAGGGAGGCTTGGAATGAATTTCAGTCCTTTGGCTACCATGTGGGACTTATGCTACAGACAGTGGGATCTGGTGGGGAACCGCCTTCAATGAGCTTTTCTTAACCCTTTCTCCTTTTTAATTTTCTTTTGCTTTGTTTTATTTCTGTTTTGTTTTGAATAGAATAAAGCTCCTGAATAATTTGAGAAGCTCAGGAGTTGTGTTAAGTCTAGTATTGGCAAGTTTGATGGATTTTATTGATTTTTGCATAGATGGATTGCATATTATGTGTTGACTGTTTTCCCCCTAGGACTTGAAAATTTTAGAAAAATGATCCCCATGTGATTGAAAACTGAACTTTGAGATTTTATTATGATGGCATGATTTATGATAAGTTTGGGGTGATAGGAAGCACACACTAGGGATAGAATCTCTTTCAAATAATTTGCAAAAATGTCCAGGTGAGGTTTTTGAGCCTCCAACATGTTCTTTGACTGTGTGAAAATCACTTTTTAAGTTGCACTTACCTGAATTTGCTTGAATCTCTTTTTGGTTTGCATGATTATATGTTTGCTTCAAATGATTTAGGCATTTTCTTTGTAAATAGCTACTTAGCCTAAAAATAACCAATTCCTAATGCATGTTCCTTAGTTAGCCCCATTGAGCCTATTAGCCTATTGCTTCTTGATAACCTAATGTTATAAGCCCAAAAATCTGGAAAACCATGTTAACCCGATCTTAGGATTAGGAGAGCATGTAATCTTAGAATGGGTGCAAGAAACTTAAGTTTGGGGTGGCTACAGTAAATGTGTTGTTGGGATTGAGAAAAAAAAAAACAGAAATGAAAATGAAAAAAAAAAAAAAAAAAAAGAGAAAAAAAAAAAAGAAGGAAAGTGTAAAAATGAAAAAAAAAAGTATTAGAAAATAAAAAGGCTGTAGTCACCCATGACAATTGGAAATGAAAAATGAAAAAGGAACTTGAGTTAAATTCAAAGTGTAAAAATGTTTCATGCTCTCTTAGTTCCTAGGGTCTTCAGCCTAGTTTCCTTTGTATATCCTACCCTTAGCCAGGCCCCATTACAACCCATAAAAGACCTTTTGATGTTGCTTGCATGTTTTCTGTGGGAATCATTTTGAGATGAAAATCAAATTTATGGGAAGTGCTCTTAAAAGTGAAATTGAGTGAATTGTTGATAGCCTGACACAAATTGAGCGATTGAGTGAACACAAATTTCCCTTGTGAGGAAGGCAGTTGTTTGATTTTGGTGATCTCCCTTGTATGTGTAACTTTGACCCCCTGCTTAGATTTCTGATTGTCTGAATGATTAATTTCTCAACTGTTTAGAATAAATGGATGTGGGGATTGGATTGGATTACTTTGCTTGAAAGGGGGGAACATTGAAGGAAAAATTGTTTTGAAAAATTGCTTGAAATCTATGGAAAGTTGATTGAATTCTTAAGCTTGCCAGGTCTTTAGTCTTTTTAAGTTTTTGAGTGTAGTTTGCTTGGGGACAAGCAAAGTTTAAGTTTGGGGTATTTTGATGAGCCTCTGTTTGACTGGTTTTATAACTAGTAAAGACCTTGGCTTTGTGCTTATTTTATATCATTTTTACCCAATTTAGGCTTGATTGTTCTTAAGTAATATTTTGAGTCTGTAAATTGTTTTTAAGTAAATTTAGTTGATTTAGAATAAATAAAGTATTTACTTTTATTTTCTGTTTTTCAGGTTAATAAAATAAAATAAAATAAATCTGGAGCCACTCGCCCCGCGAATAATCTCTCGCCCCGCGAGTATTGCAACCATGAAAAAGTCAGAGACGATCACGGCTTGCCCGTGTTGAAGATCACAGCCGTGGCAATTCTGAAGTTGAAGCGTTCGCCTCGCGAGCATTCCTTCGCCTCGCGAGTATTGGAAGATCAGAAGCCATCACGGTTTGGGCGTGTTGAATGCCACGGGCGTAACAGTTGGAAGATGAAGAGTTCGCCTCGCGAAGGATGTGCTCGCCTCGCGAGAAGACAAAGAGTTGCAGACCTTTCATGTAATTCGCCTCGCGAGCAGTGCTTCGCCTCGCGAGTACTCTGACTCCAGAAACGTGTATATAAGCAGTCTTAGGCAGAAATGAAAAGGAGATAGTCAGAATTAGCCAGTTTTGGCTAGTTTCTGAACTTGTTAGCTATTGTTTTCCTTTTAGTTTGTTGTCTTTCTTTTGTAATGGAGAATTAGTCTCCTAGATTAATCTACTGTAATTGGTTTCTGTTAACATTTGAGGTTCTGTATTTCATGATCATTTGCTTTTCTCTTTTCAATACCATGTTTGTATGTTTCGTTTGTTATTTCAGGCATATATAGTGTTGTATTGTTTCATTTCGGTGATGCTATGTTCCTATATATAATCGCGTTTGTTATTTCGCGTGTGTTCATTCATGTTCGTTTGTTCATGAGAGCTTAACCCCGTTTGTTATTTCGGGAATAAGAACATACATCTGTAGTAATGGTTTTCGTTTGTTAATTGTTGCTACAACCGGGAGGGGATTAGTATCTGCTTAGGATTTGCATGAACCAATGATAGTGGGAAACTGAGAACAGTAGGTTAATCGCTTTTGTCTATTTGCTATTTTCTTTAACTGCTTTGTTTTTATTATTTTGTTTTCTTAATTTAGCTTTCAATCCAAAACCCCCATTTCTAACTTTTACTAATTTTCTGTTAATAATAACAACAACTAAAGAGTCCTTGAGAGACGATCCGAGTTGTCGCACTATACTGCATTATTTTATAATCGCTCGTTTTTTTTGGCGCGTGGCGACAGCGCGGTCAACGGTACCTTCATGTAAGGAGGGAGGTCTTGGGGTTCAACCCATTTCTTCTTTCGGAACTCTTCATCTACAAGCTTCAGCCTTCCCCCTTGCTCCGGTGCCTTGTCGCTTGCCAACTTTTCTTTTTCAGGTTGCTCTTCCTCAATGTGTGGTTGTTCCGGGGCCTTGTCATCCTGAGAACTAGTTGTACCCCTGTTAGGTTCCAACACCCTTCCGCTTCTAGTAGATATGACATTGCATTGTCCCTTGGGGTTGTTCTCGGTATTACCCGGGAGAGTGCCTGGAAGACGCTCATTAAGTTGCTTCGCGAGCTGCGCTATTTGTGTCTCCAGATTCTGAATTGCCGATCCTGTATGAGTCGCCAACTTGTCAATGGCAGTGTTCACCTTCTCAAAAGATGTGCTTGTAAAGGTTGACAACTTCTCAAAAGCCAGCTCCCACGGTTGTCTTCCACCATCTCGTTATTTGCAAATCGATTAGGCCCTGGAAGAGCCTGCTGGGTATTGCAACCGCTGAATTCCAATGTTCGGCCTTATACCCTGCTGAGGTTGTTGCCAATTCTGCTGAGGAGGTTGTTGACCGGCTAGACCACCATTAGCATTACTCCAAGCGAAACCCGGATGGTCTCTCCTCATGTACCCCCTATTCTGATTCTGATTGTAGTCATTTTGTCTGTTCCTCTGATAGTTATTCTGGGGCACAATGTCATAAAAGTTGTGGCAAGAGTCCACATGTTCCTGAGGGAAATTTAGTGGGCAAATCTGAGTGTCATAATCTCCATTACAATTTGCACAACCCGGAGGCATTCCCTCGTGTATCGCATTAACCCTCTTGTTCCCGGACAAAGCCTCATTCTGCATCTTCAAAAGTCTGTTTTGCTCTAAAATGGCTTCCATTGTCCCAGAACTGATTCCACTTGAGGTCTCCCTACCACGGTTGTAATCATTATATGACATCTTCTCTAACAATGTCCATTCAACCTCAGCTGATAAGTAGGAAAAAGAGCCGCCAGCTGCGGCATCACAGTTCATCTGATAGCGTCCCCTCAACCCATTAAAGAAGTGTTGTACTTTGGAAACCGGGTCAAAGAACGCAGAGGGACATCTTCTCAATAAACCATTGTACCTCTCCCACGCTTCATTGTAAGTTTCATCCTCCGTCTGCCTGAATGATGTGACTGCTATTCTTGCTTGTGCCGCCTTCTGAGGAGGGAAATATTTGGTTAGGAACTTTTGTGCCATTTGCTCCCAAGTTCTAATGCTGTTCCTATCCAAGCTGTCAACCCAATCGCGAGCGACATCCCTAAGAGAGAGAGGGAAAAGCCGCAAGCGAAACTCGTCTTGTGAGACTCCTCTTGTCTTCTGCAAGTCACAAGCTTCAAGGAAGCAAGTGATGTGTCTATGCGGGTCCTGTTTGCCACTCCCATCAAACTGATTCTCCCGGATCTGGAATGTGACACATGCTTCAACTCTGAAGGAGTCTGTGTTCAGGTTGCCCCTCACAATAGAAGAGTCACAATCACCCAAGCTGGGTAAATCGTACTCGAAGAGAGGCTTGTAACGAGGAGGAGGAGGAGGAGGAGGATTTTCTTCAGCCATGCCCTCTATTTTAATTCCTTCAATTCTTTTCCGTTCCCTGGCTTCTTTCCTTAATTGCCGCTCGGTCCTGGTGATCTCGGAATCAAATAGCAAGTCCTCTTGTAGAAGGGTACCTCGCATACAAAAACAGGCAAAGACCAAGTGGAATCAAAGAAGCAGAGAAAAATAATAGCAATTAAATAAAAGAAAATAAAACTAAAAGTCAGCTTAACCCAACAGCCGAATTTCCTAAAAATTAGGAAAATTGGTCGTGCCAATCCCCGGCAACGGTGCCAAAAACTTGTTGTGACGCCAGCAAGTGTACCGGGTCGTCGCAAGTAATAAAACACGGTAAGAGTCTACCGAGGTCGAACACAAGGATTGGGCTACCAATTCGATTAATTTCGCGAGAAATCTGATAAGTTGGTTAAGTAGAGAAAGTGGTTGGAGAGAAACTAGGATCACAATTCAAATTAACAAATCGAATCAGTTAAGGATATGGTGATGAAATCTGGAGTTAAAAGCATCTAAGGTTTCGAATCCACCTACCCAATCATGCAAAGTACCCAAGTGATATTGATCTCCTCCCTAGGTTCAATTTTAATGTCAACGGGACCCCTAAATTCTCCTATATCCACTGTCGTGCTCAATAGGACATATTCGATGATTTGAGTTAATTACTTACTAGGTCTCTTAACCCTAATCTCGAATTCTATTAATTCTTGTTCCCTAAGAGTTGCATCGATCTCCTATTCACTCTCGTGCAACACTCGATCGATGTTCCCAATTCAAGTTCTAAAACGCGAATCGCCTCTCGGCCTCAAACACGTTTAACTAGTGAATCACGCAAAACATATGATCAACACAATGAAAGCAGAATTGGAAAACAATAATTGAATTAAAGGAGAAGGAGATGTACAATCACACGAGCACTATGCCACCATGGGTGACTTCATCGATCCCTTAGACAAGGGGATTAGCTCCTCATGTCCGTAACAACAACGCACGTACAATCGGAAATCATCCTAAACCTAAGAAATAGAAAAGAGAAGAGGGAGACGCAGCCCCAGAATAAGGATTACAAAAGATCTCTGAAAATTCTGATGCAAAAGGTCCCCCTTTTCTGTTCTGATCTGCTCTATTTATAAGGAGGCCACGCATCACGGTCGTGATGGCCATCACGGCCAGGCCGTGACGGTTTCTGTTTCTGGCGCTTCTGTGGGATTCAAACCCTTGCGACGCGAAAGATGTCTCGCGACGCGAGCCTTCTTGTCACGGCCCGTGATGTGAATCACGGCTAAGCCGTGATGGTCTCTGACTTGTGTGGGTTTTTGATCACGGCTAGGCCGTGATGGTCTCTGACTTGTGTGGGTTTTTGATCACGGCCGTGATACACATCACGGCTAGGCCGTGATGGTCTCTGACTTGTGTGGGTTTTTTATCACGGCCGTGATACACATCACGGCTAGGCCGTGATGGTCTCTGACTTCCAAGTCTTCATTATTCGCGAGGCGAGAATCCTGTTCGCGGGGAGAGAATCTCCAGAATGGCAATTGATGCGTGTATTTTTAGAAATATAATTAAAGGCAAGTGCACCTCGTCGCAATCAAGTAATACGGTGGTGAGACCGGTTATCGTATCCACAGGGATTGGATGTCAATTACCAATTCGCAAATTCAACAACTATTTAGACTTAACTAAAGTGTGAGGGATTAAAACAGAAAATAAAGAAAGCAAAACAATATTTTTGTCTTTTTGGAATTTTGTCAAACACTTGGTACGCAAATAGGGATGTGGCTAGAATTGTCAGGGTTAGACTACACTAATCCTCCCTTAGTTGCAATGAAATGGCTTCTAACACAAGTCCTAATTCAATTATGTCAATCAAGCCTTTTCTAAAATACTCAAGCCTAATGTCTTAGGTGCATTGAGCCTAAAACCCCAAATTAAACCCTAATGTCTTAGGTGGAATAACCTGAGATTTTGCATTAAGTTAAGACTTATAAGATTGCAAGCAGCCAACACCTATGTCTAGATTCTTGACCTACTTGGCATATGATTCATGAGCATGCCTTAACACCAACCTTTCAGTCATCTATTAAAGCAACATATCATTCCTATGGGTAGCTAATCCAAGGAAAGCATTAAACACAGAATCACATACTCATAACGAAATAGAAACTTGCATTAAACACCAAATCAAATACAACAAGTTCAGAAAAGTTACATCTAACCCCAACAATGGGGGATTTAACTACTCATGATAAGAAAATACAAAAAGGAAAAAAGAGAAGGGATGAAGAACACTCATAGACAAGCTTCCTCCAATCTTCTCTCCATCCAAGAGCAAAGAAAACGTCCCCCTTTTTGGGTAGAAACCCTCTCCAGCCGCCAGCCTCAGCCTGCATCCAAGTGCAGATTATTTTAGGTTAGAAGTTAGTCCCCTTTTCTGTCTGCTGTGCTGTTATTTATAGGTCCGTCGCCCGTCACGGCCGTGATGCCCATCACGGCCAGGCCGTGATGGTCTCTGACTTGGGCGAATTTGCACAAAATGGTCACTCGCGAGGCGAGCCCTTTGTTCGCGACGCGAATCCTAAGTCACGGCCGTGATGGCCATCACGGCCAGGCCGTGACAGTCTCTGACTTTTGCCTTTTGCTCTGCTTCATCACGGCCGTGATGGTCATCACGGCCAGGCCGTGATAGGCTCTGTTTGGCTATGTTCTTCACTTTTCTAGCTCTTTTTCATCCAAGCTCCACCAAGGCTGATTTCTGGGCATTTTTCCACTAAATCCTGCAAAACAACACACAGAAACCACCTCATCCGTTCCAAAGGAAAAACTATACAAAATCAACACTAATTTGGCCTAACTATATGCAAATGCATGCCGAAATGTACATGAAAAATGAGGTAAAATCACACTCATCAGCAATCTCCACTATTTCTTGACTTTCCTTAATTCTCAGAGCTTCACTTATTGACCTGAGACAACAGAAGCAACCACAAGTGTAATTCTATTCAAAATAACCTAAAAACTACACAAAAGACGCAAAACGAGTCAAAGTCCAACTTAGGAACAAAACAAGGCAAATTTGGGCGAAAACGAGATTGAACTCGAATAAATTGGTACATAAACCCTAGTTCATCTAGTCATAAAACTAGATAAGCCAAAGGCTTATCAATGAGCCAGAGGCTTATCAATTCTCCACAAGATTAACAGCTGAAGAAGCACGTTCATTGGAGAGCCAAATCTGGATTCTAGCCATGTTGACAAGTAAAATATACAAGCTGCGAACAACTCAAACTTCACAATTCCTTGGCATCGATAAAATCGCAGACCAACTCCTGGCGATGTCTTAGAGAGCTCGGCCATCACAACTCGGTCTTGGAGAGCTCGGACACCACAACTCGGCCTTGGAAAGCTCGGCCACCACAACTCGGCCTTGGAGAGCTCGGCCACCACAACTCGGCCTTGGAGAGCTCGGCCACCACAACCCAGCCTAATCGCCAAGCCCTTATGAGGGCTCCTACTTCACGCTGAGATCTGGTTGTACCGACTACTCGGTTGAGTTCCGGCTCCCGACTACTCGGTTGAGCTCCACCACAGCTCGGCCTCAGAAAGAAGAAGATGTCTTAAAGAGCTCGATCAGCACAGCTCGGTCTAGGAGAGCTCGACCATAGTAGCTTCAGGGAATGCCTAAATCAGAGGCCGCGAAATGCTCAGGTGATATTGTTCTTTAAATATGGTTTAAATCTAATATGATTTGATATGTTTTGCTCCACGCATTTAATGTTGTGTTATGTAGCATCATGTCATATTATCCATATATTTGAGCAAAGTAATGTTCAGATGATACCACTCCCAGAGTCACAAAATTTGCGACTACAAAGTGGTTGAGCTCCGGCTCCCTTGAAAATAACAGGTCGAAGCCCCATGCTTCCTTTTCTGAAGGACGAGCCAAAACTCCCTCTCAAAATCTTACTAAGAGGAGAACGAGTCGAAGCTCCTCAAAATTAAAGCCATGGAGGCCAAGTCAGACTCCCTCTATAAAAATCATAGAGATCGAGCTCTCCCTTGGAAAATAAAATTCCATCGGCTCCAGCACTCAGACACCATGCTAAATCCTAAAGAGGCCGGCTCCATCCCGAGCCTATAAAGGTACTAAATCCTAAAGAGGCCATCCGAAGCCTATAAAGGTGCTTAAATCCTAAAGAGGTCATCCGAAGCCTATAAAGGTGCTAAATCCTAAAGAGGCCATCCGAAGCCTATAAAGGTGCTAAATCCTAAAGAGGTCATCCGAAGCCTATAAAGGTGCTTAAATCCTAAAGAGGCCATCTGATAAGCCGCCGGCTCATCTAGTTTTATGGCTAGTATGACCGTGGTTTTGTGCTAATTTTATATCATTTTCGCCCAAATTAGACTTGATTGTCTTTAAGCAGCATTTTGAGTCTGTAAAGTATTTTTAGGTTAATTTAGTCGATTTAAAGTTAAATAAAGCACTTATGCTATTTTCTGTTTTCAGGTTAATAAAAAGAAATAAATCTAGAGCTTTCGCCCCGCGAGAAGGCATTCGCCTCGCGAACCTGAAGGTGACTGTGCCAGAAAATTTGCAACCTTTCTGTGTCGCCCCGCGAATAGATGACTCGCCTCACGATACTGAAGACCAGAAGCCATGACTTTTCCATTCCTCGCCACGCGAGCCGTACTTCGCCTCGCGAGAAGACCAAACGCTGCAAGATTCGCCTCGCGAGACAGTGTCCACCTCGCGAGTACGCGGAATCTAGGAGTTTTATATAAGCCTGTTTTAGGCAGAACTGAAGGAGTCAGTCAGAGTAGGAGTCAGTAGTAGTAGTTTTCAGTAGTTTATTTTCTTTTGTGTTTATTTCTACAATGGAGAGCTAGTCTCCTAGATTAGTCTACTGTAATTGGTTTCCATTTACACTTGAGATTCTGTAATTCCTGTTTTATTTGCTTTTCTCTTTTCAATGCGATATTATACATTTCTGTTTGTTATTTTAGGAGTGTTTAGTGTTGTGTTGATTCATTTCGGTGATGTTATGTTCCTATACTTAATCGCGTTTGTTAATTCGCGTGTGTTCATTCATGTTCGTTTAGTTCATGAGGGCCTAACCCCGTTTGTTAATTCGGGAATAGGAACATATATCCGTGGTAGCGATTTCATTGTTAATTGTTGCTACAACCGAAAGGGGATTAGAATCTGCTTAGGGCTTGGAATTTACATGAACCAATGATAGTGGGAAACCGAGAACAGTAGGTTGATCATCTTTAGTTTATTTGTTAATCTCTTAAACTGCTTTGCTTTCATTGCTCTGTTTTCTGTTTTGCTCTTTACTTAATTTCAAAAATCCAAAACCCCCCATTCTAACTTTTTCTGTTAACAACAACAACCAAGAGTCCTTGAGAGACGATATCCGAGTTGTCGCTCCCTATACTACATTTTTGTAAATCGCTCGCTTTTTGGCGCGTGGCGACAGCGCGACCACCATCCGAAGCCTATAAAGGTGCTTAAATCCTAAAGAGGTCATCCGAGCCTATAAAGGTGCTTAAATCCTAAAGAGGCTGACCGAGCTACGACAAATCAGGGTCGGAGTGTCGAGCCTATAAAGGTGCATAGAGCCTAAAAAGGTGACCGTACTGACCGAGTTAAAATCGACCGAGCCGCCGTCGAAACACCGGACCTAAAGAGGCAAGTGCCTAAAGAGGTGACCGAGCTAAAATCGACCGAGCTGCCGTCGAAACGCCAAGTCTACAACGGTAAAAACACCTTAACGCCTGAAGAGGTATTTCAAGACCTAAGAAGGTAGGTAAGAACCTACAGATATTTCAAGTTCTGACTGTTTCGACTAAATCGCGTAACACACTGAAACTAAACAAGTACCAACTTAGAAAAATAGTTCTTGAGAGCTGGCCGCATGTAGGTCCATTAATAACCATGGGCCAAGACCAGAATACACAAGATTTCAAAATCAAAAGGGCATCGCCCAAAAACAACGTGTTTCCTAACCTACTAATACAAAAATCCGAGCAATGCTCATCCTTCTCATCCTCCAGCTCGGACAATGGAACTAGGATTCCATCTCGGTTAAAATCCTTTTCCACGTCAACACAGGAGAAGTCAGCATTCGGATTGAAATGCTGAAGCTGCTTCACGGCTCGGTAAAAACCATTAACATGCTCCCGCATGATAGGACTTCAGCCAGATCAGAACGGAGCCTCAGATTCTCCTCCTTCTCGGTTTCCAGCAACTTACGCAACTCAAGACTGGCTTCCTTCTCGGCTTGAAGCCCTTCCACGACCTTCGGAAGGTTGAGCCGGTCGGTTCTTTCCATTTCTAGCTCGGTCATAAGGGTGGTATTGCCTTCTTTCAGCTCCACCTTTTGGGCTTTCAATTGCCCAATTAGCCGAGCTTGCTCTTCACATTTTGCCATGACTTTTTCAAGCTCATCCCCAGTGCGCAAAGTTCGGGCAGCTTCCGCCTTCATACTTTTCATTATTAGAAAGCTCGTGGCTCGAAAAACAGGTAATGGAGGAGATGCAGAAGAGCGTAAGCGACCGCAGTTTTCCTGCTCGCATCATGGACCAATTCTAGTAAAAGCCGAGCATATGCTGGCTTAACAACTAGAGAACCCACTATAGGACCAGAGTTAAAATTGTCTAGCTAAGAACAAAGGGCAGAAGCCCAGAAAGTCGAGGTCGAGCATTGCCCCCTCGCACCAAAAAGCCGAGGTCGAGCTATGCTCCCTCGCACTACTGATCAGCTGCTGGCTCATCTAGTTTTATGGCTAGTATGACCGTGGTTTTGTGCTAATTATATCTCATTTTCGCCCAAATTAGACTTGATTGTCTTTAAGCAGCATTTTGAGTCTGTAAAGTATTTTTAGGTTAATTTAGCTGATTTAGAGTCGAATAAAGTACTTACTGTTAATCCGTGTTTGCAGGTAATAAAAAGAAATGATTCTGGAGTTCTTCGCCCCGCGAGAAGGCATTCGCCTCGCGAACCTGAAGCGTGACTGTGCCAGAAAATGCAACCCTTTGTGTTGCCCCGCGAATACATGTCTCGCCTCGCGAGACTGAAGACCAGAAGCCATGACTCTTCCATTCCTCACCATGCGAGCCGTACTTCGCCTCGCGAGAAGACCAAACGTTGCAGACGGTTCATAATATTCGCCTCGCGAGACAGTGTTCGCCTCGCGAGATCGCTCAGAACTCACAGATATAAATTGCTGTTGTATGGCAGATTAAAGCAGTTTTAGTGAGTAGTAGTTTATCTTCTTTTCTTTTAGAATAGGACTACTACGAATTTAGGTTTACAGTTTTGTTTTTCCTTTTTAATGGAGAGCTAGTCTCCTTGATTAATCTACTACGATTGGTTTCCACCACACTTGAGGTTTTGTAATTCCTGTTTTGTTTGCTTTTCTCTTTTCAATGCTATGCTATATATTTCTGTTTGCTTAATTCAGGAGTGTATAGTGTTGTGTTGATTTATTTCGGTGATGTTATGTTCCTATACTTAATCGCGTTTGCTTAATTCGCGTGTGTTCAATTCGTGTTCGCTTAGTTCACGAAGGGCTTAACCCCGTTTGCTTAATTCGGGAATAGGAACATATATCTGTAGTAGTGATTTCGCTTGTTAATTGTTGCTACAACCGAAAAGGGTTTAGAATCTGCTTAAGGCTTGGAATTTAGATGAACCGATGATAGTGGGAAACCGAGAACAGTAGGTTAATCGCTTTATTTTATTTGGTAATCATTTAAACTGCTTTGTTTTTACTGCTCTGTTTATGTTTTGTTTTCTTTATTTTATTTCAACCCCCCAAAACTGATTTTGTGTTAATAACAACAACCCAAGAGTCCTTGTGAGACGATACTCGAGTTGTCGCTCCCTATCTACATATTTTTGTAAATCGCTCGCTTTTTGGCGCGTGCGCGACAGCACGACCAACTACGCACCGGAAAAAGTCGAAGTCGAGCAATGTTTCCCTCCTCGCAATAAAAATCCTAGGCCAAGCACAACATCTTCGCACCAAGATAAAGTCCACAGTAGATCATGCATGTTAGAGACCCAGTATTCGAGGGAAATCCTGGTAGTGTTCAACCAAATAAGCCGGAATCCCAAGTACGACTGGGCTCCGCACAAAAGTCCGAGGAATGCTCGTCCAAGCAAGACGATAACCCAAGAAAGGTTTGGTTCTACAAAAAACAGATTTCCAAGCAATGCTCCCGCGAATCATAGTCCGAAGTCCTCGGCACCAAAAAGTGTGTTAAGACATGCGGGTTGACATTTAAGCTCTTTCGCTTATTTCAAGCTCAGAGCTCAGGGGGCTAGTAGGGATAAAGGAAGGACATTCTCGGAAATTACAGAGAAAGGATATCCCTTAGCCTATAGCTCGAAGAACTTGTATGAAAACTTTTTTCTCATACAAATTGGTGAAGATACTAGGAAAGTTTATTCTGAGACACACCTTTAAGATCGGGGAAAATAATTCGAGGTCAAGGTTCAAAGTTAGTGGGTATTTCAAAATCCACCAAATGAAAGGATTATGAGCTACTCGAAGAAAATGTTAAGAGCTCTCAAGAACTTCAAAGACCGAGCTACATTCAGCAGAAGGCAGGTCAAATTCAAACTCTCAAGATAAGCATCTTGAAAGCATCAAAAGTTAAAGGATGAAATACAAGCACCGAGGTAAAT
Source organism: Sophora flavescens (assembly GCA_030762895.1). NCBI lineage: Eukaryota > Viridiplantae > Streptophyta > Magnoliopsida > Fabales > Fabaceae > Sophora > Sophora flavescens. The sequence goes on along the minus strand of CM061065.1, from coordinate 206,971,803 downwards.
TCCTAATAACCGAGTTTGAACTTGACTCTTCAAGAGATCGGTTCAATCCTGAATCACTGATAAGTCGAATCTCAGTTACCAGCTTCTAAACTTGTCTTAAACAAAGGTAAGATTGAAGTATCTTATGTTCAGAGCATGTTACTGGCCGAGATGTGAACCTCAACCACTAAACTCGAGTACTGCCATAGAGGTATTAGCCGAAGCAAGAGGATCTACGCAAATCCAGTACTTCATCAACACTAACCTCAGCTTCTTTCATAAAGCTTTTTCGCTTATTCTGAGCTCAAAGCTTGGGGAGCTTATATACTGATCGAGATGTTAAACTCGGCCACTGAGCCTACCAAACTAAAATATTGGACGAGAAGTAAAGCTAGATCTCCAAACCCAAACAAGTCAAAGGGAAATGATTACTAGACTCGCCCACCGAGCCCGCTGAACTTAAGAATTGACCGAAATGTGAAGCTCGACAACTTGAAATGAGAAGCTCGGGTTCCCTACTCGGTCGAGCTCCAGCTCCCGACTAATGGTTCGAGCTCAGGCTCCCTACGCGGTTGAGCTCCGACTTCCAATTGCTCGGTTGAGCCCCGGCTCCCGACCACTCGGTTGAGCTCCGGCTCCCGACTACTAGGTCAAGCTCCAAGCTCCCTACAAGGTTGCGCTCCGACTCCCGACCACTCGGTTGAGCTCCGGCTCTTGACTTATCGTTTGAGCACGTAACTACAGCGCAAGTCTCAGAAACGATGCCGTAAAGGCCACGCGTCACACACAGTAACGTCTCTTTTCCATCTCGGGAACCGAGAAAGTATGGCCTCAACAGGAAACGAGTAACCATCCCCACCTCGGCTCGGTACCTCAAAAGCGTCAAGCTCGGTCACCCGAGTTGGTCACCGAGTTGGAGGATGTGTACACATATATAAGGTATGAAGCTCGGCCACTCACCTCACCGAGTCGAAAGACCAAAAGGTGAAACCAAGTTCCTAGCCTCGACCCCTTTGAAAAAGCTTCCACGTGATCAGCTCGAAGCTTGGGGGGCTTCTGTATGAGCCAAGATACAGAGCTCGGCTAAACATCATGAAAACTTCTACGCCTAATCAGCTCAAAGCTTGGGGGACTTGTGTACTGGCCGAGGTTACTAACCCGGCCACCGAGCTCAAGTACCCGGCCCAGTCCGGAAATTAAAGATAATAAATCAAAGATCACTTAATTAAAGAAATAAGATATTGATATTAAATCCTGATATTATCTAAAATAACATTATCTGGTTAAAAGAGATAATATCCCTTAAATTAAGGAATCATATCTCAAAAGAGATATTAAGAGATAAATCAAATCTCTAAAAGATATTAAGAGATAAATCGAATCTCTAAGAGATAGGGAAATCCTATTATAAAAGGAGGAGTACCCCTCATAAGAAAGACACTTTTCAGAAACCCCGGCAACTCTCCCTTAAGCGTATTAGAGGAACTAGCGTCGACCAAGAGACTCTCAGACAGTCCTTGCTCCCTAGTACTCATCCGATACAAAATTAAGGGATCGAGATCACCGCCCCACCAAGGGTTGAACTTAGAACTACGTCTGACTTTGATTCCCACTGGGATACGTAAGACCGGAATATCAGATTCTATCAAGCTAAAGTCTAAAACAACCCCCATTGTTCACTCTTGGTATAACATTCTACGGCGAGATTTCGGCAAGTCGGATCTCGGCAGGAACAATAAGTATAGGGAGTAACGATGACATTAATGCTATTACAAGGTAAATTTTTTTTACTACTGTAATAATTGATGAATATTTATCGGTGTAAATTGTTATTTCTATTTTTTTTTATACTTCTTATTATTGTTATCAATTGTTTTATTATTATTATTTTTTAATACTGATAGGCGTCAGTCTGACTGACGCCTTCGCGCCTTTGACTCGTCAGAGTGAAAAAAAATAAAATATACCACGTGTCCAAAAAGACCCTCTATTGATAAATAGTTTCAGAACAACCCTAAACTAATAAATAGTTTCTAAAAAAAACCCAGTTTGATAAAAAAAGCCCACGATTCTGGCGCATGTGGTTGAGAGAGCATGAATGGACAATAATGCAGCAGTGTAAAGGAAAATTATCTATGACTGCTGCTTGAGCAAATCTTATTCATTAAGTGTCCCTTTCATTTAAATTTTGATAAAATTGATTTTGAAAGAATTGATTTTAGAGTAATTGATTTAAAAAACGGAGTTTGAAAAAATTGATTTGTATTTGATAATAATATTTTAAAAGTGAGTTTAGAAGAATTAATTTTGTTTGGATGATAAAGTAAAATCACTTTTGAGGTGTAAATACGTAGAATTTTGTGGGTCCTACATCTAGAATCAATTATTTTCAACGGAAAAACTAGAAATTTTTGTTTCCATAAAACTCAATTTTGAACCCCCAAACACACTTATTTTAAACGAGATTTGTACCCAAATGCTCCGGTTACTAACTGGAGTTTGGTGACTGAAATGGAGTTTGGGGGCCTTAGGAACGTGAAACAAACAAGCACTAAACCATCAGCTTAAAAATGAAAAAAGTCACGTGACTTTAAATTTTAATTTTGATCATTTTTTTTTATCAAGAAAAGTATAGATGGTTTAGGTCTTGAGGGTTCACTAGCGGAATGCTTACAGAGGTACTTACTTACTCATCAACGAGGTCTTCACGTCAGTCGTGGATTCAAACTCACGACCTTATAGATTATGAGTTGTATCCCTACTAACTGGACCAATCTTCATTGACTAATTTTGACCATTCATATAAGATTAAAATATCCATATTTATTCTTGTCACTTTCATTTTCATATAAAAATAACTCTATCGCTTAAATACATATATATGAATTTTGTATAGACGCTCCCATCCACATTAACTGCTACAGCATCACCCATGGGAGGCTTATTCCAAGTAACCAGCCTTTCAGTTCGCTGCACGCCATCCTCAATGGCAACATTATATGCTTTACAATACGAGCAACCAAGGCTAGGTACTGATAGCAAAGATCAACAGTGGAGTGCCTTTTACTCGGTGTCGTCTATAGTGCATCACTTACTTAATGGTGTAGTAGTACATCATCCACTCGACAGCTTCTAGATCCAATCATTTAGTTACGTGGGCCTGTTCAATTTTCAACCATTTTCAAACCTGAAACTTATACAATATAAAATATGTATGTCTTATTTTCCTAATACATTAATTATTGATTATTAAAATAAGAATATATTTGTCAAAATAAAAAAATATTGAATACATTAAATACTGTACAGGGTAGGGATAGCTTCATGACATAACTGCCACAAGAAAAACTGCATTTGTTTCCGGAACCTTTAACATTTAACTAAACTATGAATATTTGCTTCCTTTAATTTTTAGATGTTTGATTTGCTTTATGAATATTGCTACTCCCTCCGTTCCTTTTCTTTAGTTTCTACACATAAATTAAAAAATTATTAATTTGTATATATGTATCAAAATACTCTTATTTTTACCATTAATTCTGTACAAATTCCAATTGTATTTTCTCCATACCCCATTAGCCATTTATGTACCTAGTCATTTATATGTGCCATTTTTGTTTTTGAACATACAACATTTATGACAAAATTTAAGTATAGAATGTTTTGTGTATTTTCAAGGCAAACCAACTTAATTCTATATAATAATATACATGAAAAAAATTGGTGAATTATATCTTGGGTCTATAAAAACCCATTGTTTTGAAAAAAAACAAGTAGCTACAAACACCAAAAAAGAGGAATGGAGGGAGTATTATTATTTATCATTGGAGTTTTTGCATTAAAAAAAGGTGAGCTTGCTCCTTTAACTTTGTATTGAGAGTTGATGTATTTAATATTTGAAGAAATTAAATGCTTGATTTTTTCACGAAAACATGCTTCTTATAATTCTTTAAAAAGTACCTAATTAACCAAATATTTACACGTACTTAATCAAAAATTTTATTTTTAGAAAAAGAACAAAATATTGTTTAAAAAAAATAGATAAATAAATATATATTTTTTAAAAATAACTTACTACAATATCACTAGAGTACAGTATTGTATCGATATTTTGTGTCAAGATATAATTTTTCTAGAATTAACGTGGTTCCACCATTTCTTGGAATGTGTAACCATCCTATGTGGAACAGGGTGGTTCACATGTTTTGCTGAACAGCCTTGCACTTATGTACACTTTTTGATCACAAAGGAATATATGTAGAAGAGCTTTGTGCCAATGACCCATAACAGTATACCCTTTGAAGAACCATACCTTGAGGCTTTGAGCTCCAAAATGGGAGAGACTACACTTAGAAAGAGGGAAGATGGGCACATTGTGATGGCACCTTTCTTAGCACATGGCCATCTAATCCCATTCCTAGCACTAGCAAGACTAATCCAAGAAAAAACTGGATTCACCATCACCATAGCCACCACTCCTCTCAACACTCAATACCTCAAATCTGCCATTTCCTCCAGTCCCTATTCTTCCCCCAATATCCATCTTTCTGAGTTACCCTTCAGTTCAACTCAACATGGTTTACCCCCCAACACAGAAAACACAGAAAATCTACCCATCCATGACTTAATCAAACTGTTCCATGCATTACTGAGCCTTGAAACCCCTCTACACTCCCTAGTATCCAAGATCACCAAAGAAGAGGGTCACCCTCCACTTTGCATAATATCTGATGCATTCCTTGGGTGGGTTACCAATGTTGCTAACAGCTTAGGCACTAAAAACATAACCTTCACTACTTGTGGAGCTTATGGAACTTTGGCTTACATTTCAGTTTGGTCCAACCTCCCCCATACCAAAACAGATTCCCAAGAGTTTTGGATTCCGGGGTTCCCTCAAAACTACACATTCCACCGATCTCAGTTGCATAAGCATGTAAGATCAGCTGATGGAAGTGATGTTTGGTCAAGATTCTTCATTCCACAGATTGCACTTTCTGTCAAGTCTGATGGGTGGATTTGCAACACAGTTGAGGAGATAGAGCCTTTGGGGTTGAAGCTTCTGAGGAACTATCTTCAACTTCCTGTTTGGACAGTTGGTCCTCTTCTGCCACCACAAGCATTCAAGAGTTCCAAACATCGTGCAGGGATAGAATCTGGCATATCCCTTGAAGCATGCATTGAGTGGCTTGATCTCAAGGATAGAAGTTCTGTTCTTTACATTTCTTTTGGATCACAGAACACAATCAATGCTTCCCAAATGATGGCTTTGGCTGAGGGGTTGGATGAGTGGGGGAAGCCGTTTATTTGGGTTATAAGGCCACCTTTTGGTTTTGACATGAATGAAGAGTTTAAGGAAGAGTGGTTGCCCAAAGGGTTTGAAGAGAGAATGAGGGAAAGCAAAAGGGGTTTGTTGGTGCACAAATGGGGACCCCAACTGGAGATTCTATCACACAGATCAACAGGAGCATTTCTAAGCCATTGTGGGTGGAACTCTGTGTTGGAGAGTCTAAGCCAAGGAGTGCCAATCATAGGGTGGCCACTAGCAGCAGAGCAGGCATATAATGCAAAGATGATGGTGGAGGAAATGGGTGTGTGTGTGGAGCTCACAAGAACTTTGGAGGGTGTCATTAGTAAGGAGGAGGTGAAGAAGGTGATAGAAATAGTTATGGACCAAGAAGAAGGGAAGGGAAAAGAGATGAAGAAGAAGGCAAGTGAGATTGCAGTGCATTTGAGAGAGGCAAAAGTAGAGAAAGGTCAAGAAAAAGGGTCTTCAGTGAAATCAATGGATGATTTTGTAACAACCATTTTATCATCAAAAAACGCTCTGTGAAGTTTATTATTAGGTTTAGCAACTGGAAGTCTAATGATGGGACAAGTGCTTTAAGCCGTTTTTCTTAAAATAATCTGTAATTCTTTTGTTTTTATTGAAAAGTATTCCGAATTAATTCTTTTTGTATGGGTGTTGTTGTGAATTGTAATGAAATCTTAATTTTCAAACAGCTTGGAAGCAGAAGAATTTGATGTTTGATACTGTCATACCCTATATTATCTATGTTGGGTATTGTCACCGAAACAATTGAACAAATACAAGTAGAGCAAAATTGGCCAAGAACAATGCACTAATACAAAACACAGAAATTAAATGTAAAACAAGATTAAGGGAGAAAAATTAACACCAATAATTAACGTGGTTCAACCGGTGGGGCTTACATCCACGGGGAGAGACTAAAGCATATTCCACTATGATTAAGATGAGTACAAGATCAAGCTATGAACAAGATAGAGATTCCCTTGGCTCCATGCTAAACCCTGTACAACATACAGCAACAACCCAAGCCTATTTTCTCTTGCTATTCTCACACTCTCTTGATCTTTCTTTTCCTCACACCTAGAGTATAAAGAGAATTACAACAATGGAATTTTATCTCAGCTATATAAATGAGTTCTCTCTCTATCTTGGCCTATTCACCTACGCAAGTATATATAGACATCAGCTGCAAACCCTGCACGTGCTCCTTCCAAAAGACACGCTGCATCAGTTAGGTTGCAACCGAAATAACTGACTCAAACTAACTTTTGAAAGCTTGATTACTTGTAACTGATTTTGAGATACAACTAACAATTCTCCACCTTGTCTCTAAATCAACTTAACCATATCTTCACATACTTTGCCCTCTCACCAGTCTTCAGGAGTTTCACATAAATCCAAGCAACTCCAAGCTATGCTTGAACTTGTCAAAGGGTAGGGACTTAGTTAAAGCATCAGCTGTATTGTCCTCGGTTGAAACCTTCTCAACAAGGATTTCCTTTGCTTCAATTACATCCCTAATGAAGTGAAGTTTAATGTCAATATGTTTGGACTTTTCATGGTAGACTTGGTGCTTAGAAAGATGGATAGCACTTTGGCTATCACAGAAAACAGTTACGTAGTTTTGAGTTAGGCCAAGTTCCCCAATAATTCCCTTTAGCCATATTGCTTCCTTCACACCTTCTGTGAGAGCTATAAATTCTGCTTGAGTGTTGATAAAGCTACTACAGACTGTAGTGTTGATCTCCAACCGACTGCAGTACCATAGACAATGAAAACATAACCTGAGAGTGATTTTCGAGTGTCAATGTTGCCAGCATAGTCAGACTCTACAAAGCCTTGAATTATTTCCCTTGCTTGTAACTTTCTTTTGAAGAGAAGACCAGATGCCAGGGTTCCATTCAAGTATCTTAATATCCACTCCAATGCTTCCCAATGTGGTTGTCCAGAGTCTGCCATGAACCTACTTACAACATTCACAGCATATGCCAAATCTAGCCTGCAGCACTCCATTCCATACATGATGCTGCCTACACCATTTGCATATGGTATTATGCTCATCCTTTGCCTTTCTTCTGAAGATCCATCACACCCTACAACTCTTTGGCCTTTAGGTGGATCTACCAGTATCCAGGACTTGTTCTTTTTCAAGGACTTCATTTCCTCTTGCATTGCCTTCAACCAGTTCTGAGCTTCTTTGCTTTCAATTACTTCATTGTAGTTTCTAGGATCTGACTCCAGCATCTCATTTGCTACATTTAGTGCATAGCAAATAAGATCTGCATAGCCAAACCTTCTTGGAGGTACTATGTTTCTTCTCACCTTGTCCCTGGCAAGATGATAGTCACTGTGATCAGATTGCTGAATTGGTTGAGCCTCTTCAATTCCTAGAATTCCCTCCTTGAGCTTGAATATCCACTTGCAACTAACTAGCTTCTTGCCTTTTGGTTTGTCAACCAGCACCCAAATGCCATTCTTCGTTAAAGAATTCAGCTCTTCATTCATAGTTGCAATCCAATTCTAGGATTAATTGCAGTTCACAGCTTCATCATAGCTTCTAGGCTCATCTCCTTCAACATCCTCTGCTGCAGTAAGAGCAAAAGCAACCATATCAGCATAACAAAATCTGTTTGTTGGCTTAATGGTTCTTCCGACTCTCTCCGGCCAACATATAGTCTTGTTGATCATGCTTGAATGAGCTCTTTATCCCGATTAGCTTCTTTGTTGCTTCCTCGTAACCGGTTTTCAACAGGCTCCACCTCCAAGTGAATACTCTCATCAGCAGCCAATTTATTTTGCTACTGATTTGAGTCCTCATTTGAATAATACATCTGTGATTCTCTAAACACAACATCTCTACTGATCGATACCCGAGACTGTCCTTTCTCCATGCACCATAATCTGAATCCTTTAACTCCTTGAGGATATCCTGAAAACATGCATTTGAAGCTCTTGGTTCAAGCTTGCCTTGGTTTATGTGAACATATGCAACACAAACCAAAAAATCCTCGGGTTTTCTAAGTTTGGAGGATGACCTCACCACATCTCCTCTCGGTGTCTTCATGCCAACAACAGATGAAGGACATCTATTGATTAAGTGAGCAACTAGTAAGCACTGCTTCTGCCTGAACAGTTTAGAGCGATTAGCATTTGACAACATGCATCTAACTCTCTCCATTCACTGTTCTATCCATCCTCTCAAGAAACCCATTCCGTTGAGGAGTCCTCTCTTCTCGTCCTCCGTGTTTAACAATCCCATTTTCTTTGCAAAATTGATCAAACTCTTGAGCAAAATTCTAGACCATTGTCAGTTCTAAATCTTTTGATCTTTCTACCAGTTTGAGTTTCAACTAAAGCCTTCCATTCTTTAAATTTCTCAAAAGAATCATTCTTATTCTTTAGAATGTAAATCCATACCTTTCTTGAGAAATCATCAATAATGGATAAGAAGTACCTTGCTCCACTGTGTGAAGGAACTCTTGAAGGGCCCCATAAATCACTATGAATATAATCAAGAGTCCCTTTTGTATGATGAACAACAGTGGCAAACTTCAGTCTCTTGGCCTTTCCAAAAATACAATGCTCACAAAATCCAAAGTGCTTGATGTTGTCCTTTCCCAACAACCGCTCGCTTACTTAACTCCCCGAGTCCTCCTTCACGATATGACCAAGCCTCCTATGCCGGAGACTTGCTCGAGATTGATTCATATCGGAGACCGTAGTCTGCAGTACCAACCAATGGTGTTTCCATCAAGTAAATACAATCCATTCACCGTTTCCCTTTCATCACCAAAGATAGAGCCTTTCTTGACCTTCAGAACTCCACCTTCAGCCTTGTACTCATATCCTTGTGCATCAAGCATTCCAAGAGAAATCAAATTTCTCTTCAGTTCAGGCACATGTCTCACACCTTGCAAAGTCCTGGTTACCCCATCTGCAAGTTTAAGCTGTATGGCACCAATTCCAGTCACACTGCAGGACTTGTTATTGCCTAACAACACCTGTCCTCCTTGGCTTTCACTGTAAGAAACAAACTAGTCCCTATTGGGACACGTGTGGAATGAACATCCAGAGTCAAGAACCCATTCTTGATGAGTCTTTGCATCCGATACACACATTACATCAACACTTTCATACCCTTCTGAGGCTTACATCTGCATCACCACTTTGATATCTTTGTTCACCATTCTTCTTTTTCTTCTTCTTGTAAGGACACTCCTTCTTGAGATGTTCATCACTGCCACAGACAAAACACCTCTTCTTGCCCTCTCTGGACTTGGATCTTGATCCTTTTGAAGCTCCTTGGTTCAGATTGAGGTTTGAACTTCCTCCAATGTGATTGTCTAATCGTTTCCAAATAGCATCACATATTTAAAATGCTCAAATGATTTTGGCAGAGCATTAAGAAGAATCAATGCCTTGTCTTCATCATCAAGCTTCACCTCTATGTTTTCAAGATCATCCAGAACTTTATTGAAATCTGATATTTGCTCAGAGATCACTCGTGCTTCTGTCATCTTGAAAGAATACAGTTGCTGCTTCATGAACAATCTATTGGCTAGTGACTTTGTCATGTAAAGAGATTCCATCTTGATCCACATTGATGCTGCAGTATTTTCTCTTTGGACTTTGTCACTGAGGCATAGAATGATGGCACTTCTTGCTTTGTCTATCATGTCAGTCTTTTCTTTCTTGTTCTTTGTTCCTTGTTCCCACAACGTGCTCTGTGCTTCCCAAGAACTGATCTTCTTGTTCCCTTTTGTGCAATAAACAGAATCACGTTCCTTCTCTACAATTTCCTTCTTCTCGTATCCCTGTCTTCCCTTCTACAATTCGATTTATGTTCTTGATTCGCCTCTGTTCTTGATTCCTCTGCTTCTCACAGCCATTGTTTCATGTTTCCCATAGACGGCTCCACTTGTTGGGTCTTGTCACTGAAACAATTGAACAAACACAAGCAGAGCAAAACTGGCCAAGAACAATGCACTAATACAAAACACAAACTAAATGTAAAACAATATTAAGGGAGAAGAAATTAACACCAATAATTAACGTGGTTCAGCCGGTGAGGCTTACATCCACGGGGAGAGAGCAAAGCATATTCCACTATGATTAAGATGAGTACAAGATCAAGCTATGAACAAGATAGAGATTCCCTTGGCTCCATGCTAAACCCTGTACAACATACAGCAGCAACCCAAGCCTATTTTCTCTTGCTATTCTCACACTCTCTTGATCTTTCTTTTCCTCACACCTAGAGTACAAAGAGAATTGCAACAATAGAATTTTATCTCAGCTATATAAACGAGTTCTCTCTCTATCTTGGCCTATTCACCTACGTAAGTATATATAGACATCAGCTACAAACCCTGCACGTGCTCCTTTCAAAAGACTCACTGCATCAGTTAGGTTGCAACCGAAATAACTGACTCTAACTAACTTTTGAAAGCTTGATTACTTGTAACTGATTTTGAGATACAGCTAACAATCTATGTATTGTCAAACCAAACAATAGGGACCTCAAATATTTTGTTTATCATATTAATAAAAAATATCTTAATATGATAAACAAAATATTTGAAGTTTAGGGTTCTGCTTATGGAACAGTTTTAGAGATAGAGGTTTGATTTGAGGTGATAAACAAATATATTTTCAATGAGCAAGTATGACATTTTCAACTAGTTTGTCTTGTCATTTCAGTTCTACAACTAATTCCCCACTTTGTTGGTTTATTTGATTAATCATCCAGTCAATTCACAATCAATGTGAAAATGTTTATTTTAACTTTTTTGTTAGGTGGCCCCAAGCTTCAATGTGCCCCTTGAGTCAAATTACACGTCAGTTTTGTGCTGATAATGTTCAAGCTGGAAGTTCTGCCATGGATGTTCGTGACAGATTGAGAGTATATGCGGGGATGAACTTGAGAACATGAGAGGATACCATCTAATGCATGTTTGGAACAGTGGTGGGGGAGACTCTGATGCACGTTTTCAGAAGCTCCATTATCTAGCTTCTGCATCCAGGACGTGATTCAGGGGAGAAGTGACGCATGTCGAACATGCACTAAGTTATACTACTTGATGAAATATTAAGAAAAGGGTCATGGTAACGATTGTTATTAAAATAGTATTTAAGAAATTAAAAAAAATAAATTTTTATTAGAAAATCAAATATTACATTTTTTTCAAATATTAAAAATACATGACAGATTACACAATATTAGAGGAAAAATGTAAAACCTACTTCTAATAGTTTAGTTCCTTGAGGAACACTATTGAAAAGAAGTGACCTATTATTCTCAAAACTAATTCTGAAATTCTTCTATGTAAATGGAGGATTTCCATTCAACTTATTAATTTAACTTTGTCATGATTCTTGGTTTAATGAAGTAAGAAATAATACATGGAAGGGTATTAAGGGAGATTCCTCATAATCTCTTGGGGGTTGGGGTCCTACTTTAGTTAACCGTCTTTTAAGGTTAAATTCCAATAAGGTTGCTTCGTTTTTCATAAATTTTCGTGGAATGAAAGATCTATTAGAATTCAATTCAAATAGCCATATTCAGACTTTATGTTCAAGTCCACTACTAACAAGTTGATAGAACCAATCTTACAATTCTTCGTGTGTGTTTGGATTAGCGATTGACAAATATGATTTTGGATAAAATTGATTTTGTAGAATTGATTTCAATATAATTGATTTTGAAGTAAAACGATTTATGTTTGGATGTTTTCACATTGAAAGCAAGTTTGATGATTTTTCAATCCAAAAGCTTCGTGTGTGTTTGGTTCCCCTTCTGGAGGCACCAGAAGTGCTTCTACACCTGTCAAACGTGATTCTGATAGAAAAAGAGGTGTTTGGTAATACATTTGTGGAAGCAATTTTGCATCCAGAATTGATTCTACCGTATGAACGATTGGGTAATTCGCTTTTAGATTGAAAAATTACACCAAGTTTTAGATCAAACTTGCTTTCAAAGTAAAAATATCCAAACATAAATCACTTTACTTCAAACTCAATTGTATTGAAATCAATTCTACAAAATCAATTCCATCCAAAATCACGTTTGTCAAACGTTCATCCAAACACACTCGAAGTTACTCCAAACAACTTTTGGTAGAATCAATTCTGGACGCAAAATTGATTCCACAAACGTATAACCAAACACCTCTTTTTTTTATCAGAATCAAGTTTGACAGGTGCAGAAGCACTTCTGGTGCCTCCAAAATTGGAACCAAACACACTTCTTGTGAGAGATTTTCAAAATCATTGAAAGGTTGCATTTTATCAACAGTTAAATATATTTAAAGATGCACAATTTTCATAAACTTGTTACAGGGTGCAGTGGTTGTGTCGTTTCAAGCTTATCCTACTGGTTCAGGTTCGACTCTTGTCCCCTGCAATTTGGTTTTTTCGAACCCAGTACTTCACGTACGCTGAACAGACACAACCGCTTGCCACTAGGCCAATTGATATGTTGTGTCATTTGGTTGCTGTTAGTTTTACTTAAATGTTGTATTTGACTGTTGGTGAAAAAAAGTTGTTTTGTGTCATCAAGTGACATGAGTTGGTCTATAAATATAACCATAAAACAGACGAAAAATCTCAGAATCTCTCAACCATTATTCACTCAAAATCACCTTCTTTTCTCCCTTGTGCGCAAATAGAGTTAAGAAGACTATTGTTCTGTAAACTGCCATTGACGATACGCTTGGTTTAGGGTGTGCAAACCAAACCAAGGTTACTCCATTGTATCCTGAAGGGGATTCGCCGGTTACACCTGTTGCATCCAATCTACGAGGAGAGATTGGTGGGGGCGAATCGAACCTAAAGTCTAGTGTTCCTACACGCCTTGGAGATTGCGCATTACCTTTGTTTGTCTCTTCTTTGTTGTAGGCCAGACCCCATTTTCTAACAATCTTTAGGTTTGATTCTCGTTTTATAAAAATGATTGCAACATTGAGGGAGATGGCATTTTGACATTGTCAAAGTGAAGAGGTTCGAGTGTGGAAACTTTGTTCGTTGGAAGAAAGTGATGCATGGCCTTTTTAGAACAAGAAGAGATGAGTACTCCTAGACTTCATCAAAATATTTTATTTGTGACCATGCTGAAAGGTACACAATTACTTTCTATGGCTATGATATGCTTGATATTCTAAATTCATGCATGTTCAATCATAAAGACATTCTTTATTTATGTTAAAATTAACATGTGGTATTAGAGACTTAGATGCATGATTTCGAATAAAATCAAGTATGTGAATTTTGATGAACATAAATATGTTTGGTTTATTATGCATGGAAGTATGTTACTCTATATGGATAGAAAGGTCTTAGATATAGATGATTGTATCAAGTGCACGCATTAATGGATTTGATCCATGTAAGAACTAATTAATTTTAGAGTAGACAATCTTATATTATGAGGGCATGATTTTGTAAGCATAAGATGGGGATTGTTTCTTGTCCTTATAGAAATGTTTGGATGTGTTCTTTGGATTGTTCTAAGTTGTCATAATGACATGAATGTTAATAGAGGAAAGAGGTCATTAGATGATAGCTGTCATTATGATAATCATTAAATTTATTTTAGAACATGTATGAAAATGAATCCAAGATATAGAAACAATGAAAATAAGTTTAGATTTGGAATGAATGGTAAAAAATGACTATGGATCATGTGAACCCGGTTTTGGAAAAAGCGGGTTTTGTTGCTCTGGTTAGAAGTAGGAGGTAACACTCAAAAGTTGCATCTTATTGGAAGGTTGTGTTTTGTTACATGTTAAATAAATTTAATTGTTGCTGGATTCTGTCAAAAGTTGCGAGTTTGAATCCTGATTTTGATGTTTTGAACATTTTAACGTTTAATAGAAAACGGTTTTAAAATGAAAAATACAACCAAGGGGATTCAAACTTGATACTTGATGGGAAGGGGCAAGCGTGCAGACCACTAGGCCATCGATGTATATGATACATAGATTGCGATTTTCTATATATTAAATATCTATTTCATGTGTTTGCTGATATGGTTTAAAATGTATTATGAATGCATTGTTGGTAACAATTAAGGAAAATAAAACTTCAACTGTAAAGTTATTTTCAGTTTCCCAGAAGTTGTGAGGCTTATATATTTGTCATTAAACATTCATTAAATGCTTTTGAAGTTGGAAGAATTCTATAACCCTAGTTACTTTGAGTCTACTAGGATAGTTGGCAAAGAAAATGTACCTTATTTCCCACAACAAAATGCTATAGGTGAAAAGAAAATTAGGATATAAGAAGAAATGGTAAAAGCCATGGTATCCTATCATGGTCTAGCAAAATGATATTGGAGAGAAACCATGTTGAAAGCTTGTTAGATAGTTAATAGGGTTCCAAACAATGGAACAAGATAACCCCATATGTGCTCTGGAAAATAGAAAAACCCATTCTCAAATTTTTCAAGGTTTGAGGTTGTAGGGCAATAGTAAAAGTTCTTGAACCAAAATAAAGAAATTAGGTGAAAGGGGAATTGAATGTGTGCTCCCGTGCTAAGCTAAGATTAGCAAAGCATATAGATGCATGGTTATGGAATCTAGTGACTCATCCTATTACTAACAGTGATTGAGTTTGGGGATTTAATATTTCAAGGAAATAAGTTTAACTCAATTCCAAGTCACGGTGATAAAGTTCATAGTAATGCACATAATCCGGAAAGTAATGTATCTAATAAAGATACTTTGGAGCCAAGGTTTTTAATGTTCCATGTTGATGGAACAAAAGAGTCCATAGACGGTTATGGACCAATATATTATTATACAAAAAGTGATCCATAGACATTTGAAGAGGCAATAAAGTCTCAAGTTATCGCTTTCAGGAAGGAGGCTATACAAGAATAAATGGACTCAATAAATGGGGAATAAAATTTGGAAATTAGTAGACCTCCCACCTGGTTTCACACCAATAGGTTGTAAATGGATTTTCAAAAGGAAAATGAAAGTAGATGGAACCATTTATAAGTTTAAGGCAAGACTAGTTACTAAGGGATTTACACAAAAGAGGGCATGGACTATATACATATACACCGGTGGCAAGAATTGCCTCAATTAGAGTGCTTTTGGCACTTGAATCCATCTATAAGTTTGTTATCCATCAAATGGATGTGGTATTCCTAAATGAGGAAATAGATGAAGAGGTGTATATGACACAACCTGAAGGGTTTATGGATAATGGTCAGGAAAAGAAAGTGTGTAAATTGAATAAGTCATTGTATGGACTAGAATAAGATCCTAAGCGATGGGATCAAAAGTTTGATCAAGTTGTGCTAGCTAATGAATATAAAATAAATAAATCTAACAAGTGTATTTATAGTAAATTCAATAGTGGAAAAGGGGTCATGATTTGTTTGTATGTTAATGATGTGTTGTTATTTGGTACTGGTCCAGGTGGTAGAAGAAACTAAGAGTTTCTTATCTAGAGGCTTTTCGTATGAAAGACTTAAGGGTAGCTGATGTGATTCTAGGAATTAGAATAATAAAAGATGGTGGGAATGTAGGTTTACCCCAACCTCACTGTGTAGAAAAAATATTAAAGAAATTTAATCACTTTGATTGTCAACCTATCACTACTCCCTATGAACATAACATTAATTTGGTACCAAATAAAGGTAGTTTATTAGCACAACTTGAATACTTAAAAGTAATTGGATGTTTATGTATGTCATGACGTGTACCCGGGTAAACATTTCATATGTTGTAGGGAGACTAAGTAGGTATACGGGTAATCCAAGCAAAGACCACTGACATGTTTTTCGAAGAGTATTGAAATACTTGAGGGAGACAATGAACTATAGTTTAAAATTTAAACTATAATGGGTATCATTCGGTATTAGAAGGTTACATGGATGCTAGTTGGGTGACTTATACAAGAAGATCATGCTTCAATAAGCAGTTGAGTTTTCACAAATGGTGGGGGTGCTATTTTTTGGGGTTTCAAGAAATAAGACGGCATTGCCGGTTCCACCATGGCTGCAGAATTCATAGCATTGGCAGCAGTAATAAAGAGATCGAATGGCTTAGAAATTTATTGTATGGGATACCAATTTTAATGGTGCCAGTATCCATACAATGGGATAGTAAGTCAATACTATCAGGGGCATATAGCCAGGTTTATAATGGAATGTCCAGGAACATTGAGCTAAGACATAGTTATGTCGAGGAACTAATTGCAAATGGAGTAATATCCAGGGTCTTTATAAGACGGAAATAAATCTTGCATCCTTTGACGAAATGACTGACAAGTGATATGATGTTGAAAAACATCATTAGGGATGAGACTCGAGTCCATATCTACATGATCATCAATGGTGGAAACCCGATTCACACTTGAGTAGCATCAAGTCTTGAGTTCAATGGGCCAAAGTACACTATGAGAGTGATTGCAAGTACTTGACGAATAGATACATCCCAAGGTTTAAAAGTACTTGGATACCATAAGGACATAAAAGAAAAGGGTGAGCTTTTGCTCTTGATGGACCTATAGCATATATGTGCTGAGGTGCCCAACTTATGGGGGTGCTTCCAGTAAAGTCCACTTATGTGAGAGTGAAGTGTGACCGCTTCTTAGAGTTGGGCTTGACTCTGTAAGCTCTCGTGAAAAGGATACATGACACAAGGCCTTACCAAATGTGTCACACT
Organism: Sophora flavescens; assembly: GCA_030762895.1. Classification (NCBI taxonomy): domain Eukaryota; kingdom Viridiplantae; phylum Streptophyta; class Magnoliopsida; order Fabales; family Fabaceae; genus Sophora; species Sophora flavescens. Next base: position 206,954,841 of record CM061065.1, on the reverse strand, counting down.
ACCACGTCGTTCAATGGTACCGAGATTTCATGTGTAAGTCATGCACGCTTGTTCTAATGAATATTTGGTTCAAAGCTTGTCTACCAAATTATTCGGGGATGAGTGAAACCCATGGCTTACTAAGCAAAGGTTCAAATTCCCAAGATACCTTTGTCTGAAAGCATGCGATTTCCGGAATAATGGGATTTCGATTTATTTTGAAAATGGTGGGGGATTGTGAGAGATTTTCAAAATCATTGAAAGGTTGCATTTTATCAATAGTTAAATATATTTAAAGATGCACGATTTTCATAAACTTGTTACAGGGTGCAGTGGTTGTGTCGTTTTAAGCTTATCCTACTGGTTCAAGTTCGACTCTTGTCCCATGCAATTTGGTTACAGACACGACCGCTTGCCACTAGGCCAATTGACATGTGTCATTTGGTTGCTGTTAGTTTTACTTAAATGTTGTATTTGACCGTTGGTGAAAAAAAGTTGTTTTGTTTCACCAAGTGACATGAGTTGGTCTATAAATATAACCATAAAATAGACGAAAAATCTCAGAATCTCTCAACCATTATTCACTTCAAATCACCTTCTTTTCTCCCTTGTGCGCAGAGAGGGTTAAGAAGACTTTTGTTTTGTAAACTGCCATTGACGATACGCTTGGTTTAGGGTGTGCAAACCAAACCAAGGTTACTCCATTGTATCCTGAAGGGGATTTGCTGGTTACACCTGTTGCATCCAATCTACGAGGAGAGATTGGTGAGGGTGAATCGAACCTAGTATTCCTACACGTCTTGGAGATTGCACATTACCTTCGTTTATCTCTTTTTTGTTACAGACCAGACCCCATTTTCTAATACTTCTTCCTCAAGATTTCACCCCATTCCTCCCAAACAGAACCATACTTCCCATACCAGTTTAACTAGTCCAACTGTCCAAGTCTCTCTCAGAGCATGCATCAAAGTCTTCCTTCTCTGTATTTCTGGCCATTATAAATATATTGATTGCATCTGTCTGTGTGAATATTCAATAATATTTATGATTATGAGGTGACTTGTTCTGTTGCCATATTTCATCCATTTATTGCTTTTTCATTTCCATTCCCACACTTCCTCTCATTGTGCAACCATCATGACCGCTCTGCCTTGCAACTACTATATATTCAACAACTCATTTGTTGTTGACACTTTATATGACTATGATTCCTCTAAATCTAATTCCTTTTACCAATAATTTGGGAAAAGAGTTAGGATTTCCTATGCTGCAAGGTAGAGCTAAGAGTGCAGATTATAATTTCATTTTGGACAAGCTCCAAAGTCCAAACAAGACTTAAACTCCATAACAGGGCAGGAAGGCATTTATAATGCAGTGGCTTACAGATGCTGTTAGCTGGATTGGAAGTCAAGTGGTGCACTTATCTCCTCTAATGTTAACTAGTCACTAGCCATTAACATGAAACTTATCTCTCATATTTTTAGTGACAATGGGTGTAACATTTCAAAATTTCAAGAGATGTAAGTATAATTTCTTTTTTACATTCAAACAAATTCAGCTTCCATCCACGAAAACTAAAGTAGATAATGGACATACAATTGGACATGTCATTCTTAACGGGTGATTACATGCCAATTAGCAAAAACGGTTTAGAAAATATGTTTTTTTTTTACCAAAATGGGTTTCTTTTAGAGTTATTCTGAAACTATTTATTAATGGGGATCCTTTTGGATACATGGCATGTTTTATTTTATTTTCCTTTTGACGGGTCAAAAGTGCCCGTCAGACTTTCGCCTTTAAAGACGTCAGTCAGACTGGCGTCTTCCAGGGTCAAATGCACTAGTTAGACTGACGCCTACCATTATTAAAAAAAAAGGACAATTAATAGCAATAACAAGAGGCATAAAAAAATAGTAGCAATAACAATTTACACCAATAAATATTCATCAATTATTATAATAGTAAAAAAAAAAATTTACCTTGTAAGAATTAAAAGAAAGTTACCTGTAATTTTGTTGGTGTAAATTGTTATTGCTATTATTATTTTTATGCCTCTTGTTATTGTTATTAATTGTCTTTTTTTTTTAAATAATGGTAGGGTCAATCTGACTGGCGCCTTTGACCCTGAAAGGCGCTAGTCCGACTGGTGTTTTTGAAGTCACGTGTCCAAAAGGACTCTCCATTAATAAATAATTTTAGAATAATCCTAAAGTGTTAATAATTTCTAAAATCAACCCATTTTGTTAAAAAAAAAAAGCCAGAAAGTATCGTGTCATCATTTTAAGGATGGTCTTTCATGGATCAAATGTCATATCTCACTATCAAGGAAGGTGAATAACTTTTTAATTTGTCGTATTATACCAAATCTTGCTAGTCTTTTAAATTTTTTTTGTCAGAGAAAATTGTTTTTAATGCTTTTATTAACATTGTAATTTTAACAAACAAAAAAAAATTATTCAAATGATTATTTAGCTTAGAATAAATTATTACGATAAATTGAAGTTTTTTTCCTCACCAATTTTTTCAATTATGCATACAAAATTTCACTAGTTACTATCTTATTAATTACTATATTCATTAAAATATTATAACCGTTTGAAATAGGTTCCCTTAATTTTAAAATTATGTAATTGACTACTATTGATAGGAAAATTACAAAAACCTTCCATGAAATTTTAGAGTATTACCTTGACTACTATTGCTAGAAAAATTACAAAAACCTTCCCTGAAACTCTAGAGTATTACACTCTATATCTTTGAAAATAAGGAAGGTAAATGTATTGTTAACATATGGATAATATTAGGAAGAAGTAAGTGTGATGATAACATAAATCTTGAAGGAGACTGATATAACTTTTAAAACAAAACAAAATTGAATATAATTAAATCAAACCTTAGGAGGTAGTAGTATAATTTGTTTTTCCTCGTGTATGATAATGAAAACTAATACCAATGATTTGGCCAAGGAACTCCCACCCTAACTTGTAACTCATAAGGGGTTGAAAGATCCTAATTAGCTAGTCAGTACTCTAGTTTTAATTTCAAGTCTAAATTAGGTAATTGGGATAATGGTGTTTGTCCGTTTATACCCATTAAATCTAGGATTTAGATAGAAGAGTTCACGTCCAAATAAAATTAATTTTTTCTTTAGCTTAGTTTGATGGAATCATTCAATCTAACACGATCACTTATTAAACACATTCATTTCCCTTTTAAGATCGGATTGGAACCACCATTTTATGGCCAGAGAATTACATCGAAATTTTAACCTAACTCGTAAGATTTGTTGTCTGAGTCATCAAGTGATCCCATTTTGCCACCTCTACTTAAAGTTACTAAGTTGGTAGCCTCCCGTAGCCTATAATCAAGTCGACTTCATAACAAACACCGGTAAGAAGGAAGTAGGAAGTAGTTGGTTTGTAAATGCATTAACATTCATTCGTATTTGTCTGTCCAACTTTAATGGTGTGTTTGAATGAGGGAGTTTAAGAGGGTAATGTATTTTTAGAGGGTAATTAGAATTTATCAATATAAAATATATTGTATTTTTACATTAATGAATTCTAATTATCCTCTAAAAATATATTATCCTCTTAAATTCTCTCATCTAAACACACACTCAGGGATAAATGGAATGGGGCTAACGGTCAGAGTGAGGATGGTCCTTTTATTTATTTATATAAGAAACCCTCTCTCACTCATCACTGGTTCATCATGTGGCTAGAAATGAATGAATAGGGTATGTTTTGTTGTGTTGTGGTTGATCTGCACAAATTGTTAGCTCTCCTACCTCAACCACATTCCATTAATATTAATATTATTAATAAATATTATATACATATGCACATACACACACTCACCTCTAGGGATGACAATGCGGCGGGACGGGTGCAGGTGTGGACAGTGTTTCTCCCACATTCATCCTGGTCAATATTTATGGATATTTATGTGGATAGCGGATATCCATGGATATCAGTAGATATTTAAGAGTCTAAAATAAAATGAAATAAAATAAAATTATACAATATAATATAATAATATACTATATTAACATTATATAATATACTATATATATTTTAAAAGATTTATTATTAAGGATTTAACCACTAATAAGTATCAAATAAGATAGAAAATAAAATTTATTTCATCTCGAAATGATAGAAATTGTCAGAATATATATTATATATTTAATAAAAAATATTTATTATAAATATACGATATCCACATGATAAATATCATAATCTTCATCCTCATTTAATAGGTATCCATTTATAATTTATACAAATAGATATCCATTTATTATAATTTTGCCGTTCCTGCTCACCTCCCTATCTCTACTTTCTAAACTTTCATATTTATTTATTATTCATTCCTCCCCATGTCTTAACTATATTAAAAAATTGAAACCCCTTTTATACTGTGTCTGTGTCTCACTAGCATACTACTAGTCTATCTCTCTGTTTTTCTCCCCCATCCCAATTCAGGTAACTCTTTCTCCTCTACTCTTGTTTCTTTGGAATCCCAAATCCCTTCGTCAAAGTTTGTGCCTTTCTGCTGCTTTCTTCTTCCCCACTATTTTACTTCCTCGATTAAAGTTTGAGAATTGCCATTTCCTGCTTCGAAGATTTGATTATTTCGTCATAGTTTAAACAAACTTAACGCGTGATTTGTATAAAATGATTGCAAATTTGATAGCTTTGTATAAAAACCATGCTCTTTTTATTATATTTTTTAGTTGTGGTATATATTATATTATGTATTATGTATGGGGTCTGATGTGAATTCGGTTTTGTTTCTTTGAATTTCAGCCCCTCATCTTAACAGTTTGGCGAAGTGGGTCTGTATCGGTTTGAAGGATGAAGGTCACTTTGGTTTCTAGGAGTGGAAGAGAAATCATCAAAGGTGGCATTGAGCTCACTGATTCTGTATGTCTTCTTTCTCTTAATTTCTTAGTTGGATTTTATTTTGGGAAATGAGATCTTTGTTTTCAAGAGTAATGATTTATGGTTTATCCCATTGTTTCTTTGACTCAGGCTACCGTAGCAGATCTGCAGGAGGAAATTCATAAGCGAAGTAAGTGAACATCTGCTTTTTCTCTACTATCTTATGTATAAGTTGTTTTTTCTACATATGGTTTTAGTTATTTATTGGATTGATAGATTCATGGAAATGTGTGATAGATTTTTTAATTTTTTTGTATACTTACTGTTTGATGATAATTGATAATCTTCTCCATTATGGCCTCATAGGTTGCTATTCTTACTAAATAGTATTTATTAAGATATTTCTTCTTAAGGATCATAGCAGCGTTATAACTGAACAAGTTACTGGGTGGGTTGGCCTTTCAAGTTTTGAATTGCTCATTTGGATAAAATTGATGAAGTTCCTTTGAACCTTGGGTAAACAAAGCACTAGTAAGTCTCCCTATTTTCACCCTGTAAAATGATGCTGAAGTTTTAATAAATTCTTAGATCTACAAGTCTTTTTTAATAGTTTCTTATATATAAACCTAGTTTTGGTTGTTAAATTTGATATATTATAATGGAAAATTACTTCTTGGCTTATGGAAGTTACTGGGTAGGTGAACTAAAGTGTTGTTGGTGACATCACTAGATCAATCCATTGCATCCCACTCATGCCACTATTGTATGGTTGCTATTCCATTTTAGTACATCTCTTGGAAGAAAAGCACGCTTGTTCATAAGTGCATCTCGGTCTCTAGGCAGCATAGATCATTAACATTATTTGTTTGTTTCACTTCAACAGCCAAGAAGTACTCCTCAAGGCAGCGCTTAACACTTCCTGTCCAACCAGGATCAAAGGGAAGACCTGTTGTTCTTAATTACAAGAAGAGTCTGAAAGAATATACAGATGGAAATTCAGAAACCTTAACTGTAGTATTCAAGGACTTAGGCCCACAAGTTTCTTATCGCACGCTTTTTTTCTTCGAGTATTTGGGACCTTTGCTTCTCTATCCAGTCTTCTATTATTTCCCTGTGTACCAGTATTTTGGCTACAAAGGTGAACGTGTCATCCATCCTGTGCAGACATATGCATTGTACTATTGGTGTTTCCATTATGCCAAACGAATCCTGGAAACATTTTTTGTTCATCGCTTCAGCCATGCTACCTCACCCCTTTCCAATGTGTTTCGCAACTGTGCTTATTACTGGACCTTTGGCTCTTTTATTGCCTACTATGTGAACCACCCATTATATACCCCTGTAAGCGACCTCCAAATGAAGATTGGATTTGGGTTTGGCATACTCTGCCAATTATCAAATTTCTATTGCCATATTATACTGAGGAATCTACGCAAACCTGAGGGTGATGGTGGATATCAAATCCCACGTGGCTTTCTCTTCAATATTGTTACTTGTGCAAATTATACAACAGAGATCTATCAGTGGTTGGGCTTCAACATTGCAACACAAACTGTTGCAGGTTATGTATTTCTTGTGGTTGCTACTCTTATCATGTCCAATTGGGCTTTCGCAAAGCACAGGCGCTTGAAGAAGGTTTGTTTCCTTAACTCTTACTTTGCACTTTGCTAATTCAGTTTGTGGTTAAACTGCAAGATTTTAGATTTTGAGCATTTCAAAAGGCTGGCTAACATGATTGTTTGACTGCATCATGATGTTACTTCCTTCCATTTTTACATTAAACATGTAGTTGAAAAATGAAAAATACTGCTCCTTGTAAGAATCTGATATTTGTGGTTTGGCTAAGCTAGGTCGATTGCATTTAGTTCGTTGTTTGGATAAATTTATCATATGCAAAGGGGGAAACTTTATCAATCCAATATCATTACCTTTTTTAGTAATCAATCTTGCATTTTCTCTTTGATGTACCTTCAGATATTTGATGGAAAGGAAGGGCGACCCAGGTATCCGCGTCGATGGATAATACTGCCCCCATTCCTGTAGAAGCCGACTCCAAAGCTGCTGATGATGAGGTCACTACTTCTGCCTCAAAGGATTCTGAGATTTAGAATTGTAGCTTGATGAGATTTTAGTGATTTATTGTTATCAGTTATGGACTTGTCTTTCAATTTCTTAAAGACTTTTATTTTAGACTATGAAGTTGATTGAAGCAGTATTTTGTAGAAATCTGTAATCATTTCTAGATTATGCTGCTGGGATAATTGTTTCTTCAAAATCTTTATCTTGTGTTGATCGTATTCAAGGCTGCTATTTTATAATACTGTTTTACTGCCACCGATATTTCATTTAGGGTCTTGTTAACGAGTGCCCTAAGGGTATTGGTTAAGAAACCTATAAAAGGAAAGTTTGTATTGGGAAACTAAGTGTAACACTTTTCAAAATGCTAAATAACCATTTTGGCATTTTCCCATATAAATTTTCATTTCTTGATTCCTTAAACAATGTCTTAAGGGCATTCATTAGCATTCTCCTTTCATTAATTATCAATTTTGAAAATCAAAGTTTAATTTTGGAGCGCAGCAATGCTGAGGCTTCAAAACTACTTAGTCTATCTCCTCAGTTGGTGATCGTTGATTCTTAACACTGCTATGATATGATTTGCAGATTGAACTAGGGGATCTGGTGTGTCCATGATTTCTACGATAATGTTTCATCGAAATTTTCTTTGACACAAGTACACAACAAAAGGCTTTTCTTTCGTTGTCCGAGTCTGACACAGGTTGTTGTGTAGTTAGAGTTTACTGATTTTGAGGGAAAATTCCGATGTAGTCTTGAAAGCCATTAACTATGCTTCTTTGCCCGTCCTCATAGAAGTGTCTTGTTTATCAACATTGTAAGGTTTGGTTAAAGAATCAATATAAGGCAAATGTTTATTGAAAAAAATATATTCCAACTTCTTAATATTTTAAATATATCATTTCTTAATAAAAGTGTACTTTTGTTTTTAATCACTATCTTTAGGATATTTATCTAAAAGAAATACAACAAAGTATATTTAGTATTTTTTTTGTTTTTATTGAGTTAATGCTTTTACTAATCGTTATAAATTGTTACATTTACTCTTTTCCTTATCTTGTTTATTGTTTTCAAGATTTTATTAAGAAAATGATTAAAACAAGATTTTTGGTCAACAGTTTCTGGCATATTGTGGTGAAATGATCTGTTAAACTCAAGAAATCTTTTTTTTATTTTATTTGATAGTTCTTCTGATTAGGAGCAACTAAGCTCTTTTGTTTTTGGGCAACGTAGAACTTCAAATAACAGTCTACATTGTCCAATTTCTTTACACTTCGGGTTTGAACGATAAAAATGAAATATTAGAATTTTAGAACTATCATATTAAACTGGTTGATTTCACCCCCGTTATTCATTGTGTAAACCTCTTTCGTAGGGGTGTTTTTGGTCCAATTTACAATTTAACTCTTGACTTAACCCAATGTATTATGATCGTACCAATTCCTTAGACCCGATCATGGATTCATGGCGTAAATCAAGCCAAACCAAAACTAAAAGACTTACAGTTTAGATATTATATGTAGTTAAGTTATACGATTTCAGAAGAAAATAAAACTAATGGTTTTAGAATTTAATTGATATATACTGACAGTTTAAAATTTTTTTACACTGTCAATCAATCAAAAATCAACACACCATTATAAATATTTGATTCTTATCCTAACCAACTTAAAAGTTATTAATTCCATAATTTATGATTGATTGTCAATATAAAAATCTTTATACTGACAGTACATACAAATCAAACTCATGATTTTACTGGTTGAAATTAAAACTAATGGTTTTATTGGTAGAAAACTTTAGTTAAAATTTTACATAATATATTTCAAACTATGATATAAAACACACGTTCTCTTTGAAGATGTGATTGATCCAAATAATAACAGACTCGAATTCCTTAAATAAATGATCAAGGATTTGACTCGTATATAAAAGGCAATCTTTGAATATCGTCCAAGTCACCCAACGGATGGTAACCCAAAAAAAAGCACACCACCTCTGGTAATTGTACAATTGGATTTGTATTTTAATATATAACTAATGGATACCATTGAATAAGATCTTAGATAAAATACGTGTCTTACAGCAATTGAAACCGTTAAATCTAAAAATCATTGTAAATTGGGTCCATGCAATAATTTGCCTTCCTGCTGGGAGATTTACCCACTCTATATTAATTGGATAACCATTGCACAGAGCATATTTAAACTATTAGAGCCCACAAAAGGAATTGTTAAAACCTACAAGTACAAGCAGATAGATGCCTTTCCTTGATAAATTCTCATTGTATCCTTCCCCGGCTGCTGCGATAAACAACTATTTAATGATCGCTTATAACAGATTAGATTGTTTGCTCTGCTTAACTATTTCTGCAATTTGAATGACCAGTTCTAGCAACTTCCCACAAATGACTTCTCTAGTACAAATAATTTTAAAAACAAACAGAAATCGCATGCTTGTTTTACATCTGATCTATAAAACAAGGTAATGCGAAATTTCACACGACGTAGCTCAAGTCCCACCTACAGCCATCCAAGTAAATAAATAATAATCAATAGTTTCAACCCCTCCAACGTATAAAAAGCCCAAACGTCAGAAAGATATGCTTGAAAATTGCTAACATCATCAAATCCTAGCGATGTTCCCAGAATCCCATTACAATTTCATACATCGTTTGTAGATCCAAAATATGGCATGCTTCTAGCAAACACCGTCTAGCAAAAACATACATGCTACATGCAGTAGCCTTGCATGTATCAGACAGACAATGCACCAAACAAATGCTGACCCGTTAGAATGAACTTCCCATCATCTCCTCATTCCCCGTCCACGGCCTCGGAAACCTCCACGACCTCTGCCACCCATGGCACCTGCAGCAGCCTCTCCTTGTGCGCTCTCAGACTACATATGTTAAACAGATAAAACAATCAAGATCAGCTGCATAAAAGAATGACATGACATGAAATGAACACCATTCATAACAAACAAAACATAATAAAATAATGTTAAAAATGATGGTTACAAATAAAAAAACACAGAAATAGACACGAGAGACATTCAGAATATAATTCTACAAATCAATGTTAAATTCAAATATCACATGATGAAACCCAAGTAGAATAGTAGTAAGAATATCAACCAAAATTGTCTACAAGCTACGTATTTTATATCCCTCGGATATGCAAGGAATTTAAGATAAATATAAAGATGCCTTCATTTAAATAATAAATGTTGAATGGACCCTGAAGTATTTTTAATTGCAATCAACAAAGAAGCATTTGAATATATTGTTTGAGCGAAAACACACAACAACTATCAGCAGAGGAAGAAGGGAGGGGAAGACTTTGAGGAGGAAGAGGGAGAAAGGGATGGGGGAAGGGAGGATACTCCCCCACCTTGCATGAAGTTTATTTTTTAATAAAAGAATCAAAACCCTCCAAAACCTCCAATTTCGACGGGGAACTAAAAAAATGAACTAGAGATTTGGAGGGCTATCCTCCTTTCCTCATCACCTTTCGCCTCACTTTCTTCCCAAACCCTTCCCCTCCCTTCTCTTCTCAACTCCCAAACAGACCCTAAGAGAGAAAGAGCACTGATTCCTGTCCAACAATGTCTTTCTTCTCACCAAATTAAGGATCCCCCGTGGAGTAGGAAAGTAAACTATTTCCGAACAACAAATATGCTGTAATATGCTGAAAAACAGTGACCAGGATATTGATTTTCAAAATTGAGTCCAAGAAATTCACATGGACAAAGTACAACGACAACTTAAGCTCAGAATGCATTAAAATATGTAAAAAGCGCTTAAAAGAGACGACGTAATAGTAGAACATGGGGTTGCATGCAGATTTGTGCAAAAAAAGTGTTGATATGACAACACAGATCCATAGGTAAATTTATATGGCCTTACCCATCTAAGTACACGATCCCCAACCAAAACAATTGAGTCAAAACAGGAATAACAATGTATTTTATTTTTGTGAAATTTGCAAGTCATGGGTAAATGTATTACTGAAAAGAACACAATCTTCACCAAATAAACAATGAAAGAACTAGTCAGAACCTTGGGATTTTTAACTGTTTCATCCACGCTTAGGATAAGGCAAGCAGCTTCTGTAGCAGCATTTATAGCATTGATCTGCAAATTTATTAATTAGCTTAAACACCATCCACACACAAAAAAAAAAAGAATCAAAATATAAAATCATGCACATAAATGCATGTTAATAGTACCTTCACAACCGCAGGCTCCCAGACAAAGTTAGCAAATGAGTCAGCAATCCCACCAGTAGCTATGTCCACTCCATACGGTGCCCCTTCACCTATAATAAGCAGGCAATAATAAGATTTTTTTACTTCTAATCTAATCTATTAAAGAACTCTTCAAAAATCCAATCTTGCAGATGCATTTATAGGAACATTATTTATGCCCAAAGACATACATATAAATTCAAGTTCGAAGAATCAACCAATAACACAATTTTTTTCATCTTTCTGTTTGAAGCTTCCCAAGTGCTGAGGATAATTAAAAAAATAATCGAACAAAGAGAAGATACTAAATATGACTGCTCTAATTAAATAACACTTAGATTCATGTATATCAAATTAAGAGGTTACTTTTTAGTAGGGGAGTGAACAAGTAAACTAATCATAATCTAACGGGGCCTGACTTGTTAAAAGCTTGGCTCAACTATTTTTATTCAAAGGAGATTCTCGAGCGAGTGAGCTAAAGTATGATCAAGAAGAAAAAACATTAGTCAAGTATGATCAAGAAGAAAGGCCAACAAGCAGTTTCTCTGATGTTACTTGTAATTAATATATACTGAAGGTCGATCATGTTACTGATGCGGACATGAGGCCCACAGAAAACATGGTATATGAGAGAGGAAAGTGGAGGTCCACTAAGTGGCTAAAAGTGCGTGAAGCACTGAATCACTCCCAGGAGAGAGAGGATTGTAACTAACTACTGCCAGCTGGGCAGTAGTCGTGTGGTGGGGTGAGAATGAGAGGCATTCTGTTATGGAGTGGGGAATGATATAGGTGGGAGTGAGGCAGAGGCTAGGCTTAGACTGGAATTGGACTAGAACCCCTAGGAGACCACTAAACTTCTCGAATTGTCTAGAGTCCATTGTAGCCTTTTGTTTTTTTCTGCTTTTCCAGACTAGATGTCTTGATACTAGCTGGTAGCCATAATAATACTACAGTCCTTTTTCTCTCTATTTCTCTGTTGATACTCATCAAGTAGTATCAAAGCTCACTTTCCTGGAGCTTATGGTTAACACCCGTTCTGGTATGGATGCGCGAGTGGATAATTTGGAGCGAGGGGTTGAGAATTTGCAGCATGGAGTGGGCGAGCTGACCCGAACCATGGAGGAGATGCGTAAGCTCCTACAGAAGAAGGATCGGCGCTGCCGAGGGTGGACCCGACACCGGAGGACACCGAAGAGTGATGATGACGACGGAGGCGATGGGAGTCAGAGCACTGGGTCGCGATCTCGCTCCCATTTCAGGGACGAGAGCCGAACTCCGTCGTTCGACCACGACGGAAGAAAGCTCGAGATCCCCGTGTTCAATGGAGATGAAGCGTATGGGTGGATTGTGAAGATTGAGCGCTATTTCAAAATGAATGGGGTGAGAGATGAGGACAAGCTCAACGCCGTAGTGTTAGCTATGGAAGACCGAGCTCTGAACTGCTACCAATGGTGGGAGGAGGAAACACCGTCTTCCAACTGGGAGGAATTCAAGGAGGCGGTGCTGTGTCGGTTCCAACCGGGGTTAGCCCAGAACCCGTTTGGACCGTTGTTGAGTATTAGACAGACGGGTTCGGTCATGGAGTTCTGGGATCGATTTGAACTTGTGTCAGCTCCATTGAAAGGGTATGAAAGAGTGATGTCGAAGGGAATCTTCCTCAATGGTCTCAAAGAGGAGATACAAGCAGAGGTGAAACTCCATGCTTTAGAGTCCCCCGATGAGCTGATGGATCAAGCTCTATTGCTGGAGGAGAAGAACATTGCTCTTCGAAAAGGAGGGTGGGCCGCAGAGGAGAAGAGAGGATGGAGGGACAAGGAGGGGTTCATGGGGTGAGGCCAGAAAGACTTCTATAGGAACAAGTCCATCGTTCCTAAGGTTGAACCCTCTGGGAAGGAGTCAAGGGAAAGAAAACCGCTGGAAGGGGGGAATTTAGAAAAGATGTTTGGGGGAAATAGGCTGAGCCAAAGTGAGTTGAGGGAGAGAAGTCGAAAAGGGTTATGTTTCAAGTGTGCGGAGAAATAGGGGCCTAAGCATGTCTGCAAATTGAAGCATTACCAGTTTGTGCTCATGGAGGACTCGGAAGAGGAAGAAGGGGAACACTCGGAAGAGGAAGATGAGGAACAAACCCCGGGGAAGGATGAGGAAACCATGGATTTGGAAGTTAAAACACTTGATTATCCCCGAGCAAGAAGGGAAGGGCTGACCTCAAATAGGTCCTTTAAAACTTGGGTACAAATTGGAGACAGGGAGAGTGTTGGTATTGGTGGACTGTGGGGCCACTAGTAATTTCATTTCAAAGAAAATAGTGGAAGAACTGAAACTGACAATGAGCAATACACCGAGTTTGTGGCTGAAATAGGAAACGGGGACAAGGTGAGGAACAGGGGAATTTGTAAGCATGTGAGTGTGATGGTCCAAGGAGTGAGAATTCAACATTTTTTCCTCATGGAGTTGGGAGGTACAGAGGTGGTTTTGGGGATGGATTGGCTAGCAAGTTTGGGGAACATAGAAGCTAACTTCCACAATCTTGTACTGAAGTGGGGGGAGAAAGGTGAAAAGGAGGAGTTGAGAGCAGTGTTATCAAATAGTGGCCATGGCGGCGCCATGGCGGATTGCAGTGGCGGATTTTTGCCCAACCGCTATGGCCAATTTGTGAAGGATGGCGGCACCATAGCGGCCATGGTGTTTTATGGCGGCTTGAAATGGCGGATTTTTAGCCTTCCGCTATGTTCCGCCATCGATAACATTGGTTGTGAGGAGATCATTCTCTTTGCAAGACACGAGCTTCTTGGAGAGCAATGCTCAAAGCTCTTCAAGATGAAGGGGAGGGTTACTATGTGGCTTATCAAGAGGAAACAGAGAAGGAGAGGGGCAAATTAAGTCCTATTCCAGGGAATTTAGAAGAAGTTCTAAAGAGGTTTGAAGATGTTTTTCAAGAACCAAATGGGCTACCACCCCACACAGACCATGAACATGCCATCACTCTAAAAGAAGGAGCATCAATTCCAAATATCAGACCCTACAGGTACCCTTACTATCAGACAAATGAAATAGAAAGAATAGTCAAAGAGATGTTATTAGCTGGAATTATTAGACCCAGTACTAGTCCATTCAAGAGCTCAAAGAATATTAGTAAAAAAAAAAAGAATGGAGGGTGGCGGTTTTGTGTTGACTACAGGGCCTTAAACAAACTCACTGTCTCGGACAAGTTTCCCATTCCCATCATTGATGAGTTATTGGATGAATTGGGTGGAGCTAGGGTCTTTTCAAAACTGGATATAAAATCCGGTTATCACCAAATAAGGATGAAGGAGGAGGACATCCCAAAAACTGCATTTAGAACCCATGAGGGACATTATGAGTTCCTAGTCATGCCTTTCAAATTATCTAATGCTCCCTCTACCTTCCAAGCCCTTATGAATCAAATTTTGAAGCCTTTCCTCAGGAAGTTTGCCTTGGAATTTGATGACATACATGTCTACAGTAGAAGTGAAGAAAGTCATAGGGAGCAATTGGGCAAAGTGTTGCAGGTGCTGAGACAAAATGGTCTAGTCGTAAATAAAAAGAAATGTTCCTTCGGCCAAAAGCAATTGGAGTACCTGGGGCACATTGTTTCGGGTCAAGGAGTTGCCGCTAGGGGTGTTCGCGGATTGGATTGGATCGGTTTTGAGCAAAAAAGTCATCCGATCCAATGATAAAAAACAACATGCGGTTTGGATTGGATTGGTTTGCTTCCTTCAAAAAATCCGATCCGATCCAATCAAATGCGGTTGGATTGGATTGGATAATTCGGTTTTTATCGATACATATTTACATACATATTTACATCAAAGAACATCCAATATTTCGGTTCAATTTGGATTTGATTGAGTATTTAAAGAGTCATATGAATGTTACTTATTTAAAATAAAAATTAATTTTAAAATATTATATTGACAATTTTTAATAAGTGTTTTAACGAGATATATATGAATAGATATGCACTCTCATGTGTAAAGATATTTTACACTATCAACTAATTATATATTGTTAAACCATTATAAATGTTTGATTATTATCCTAAATATATTAAAAGTTACTCATAACATGATTTATAATTGGTTAACAGTGTAAAAGTTTTTACTCTAACATTACATTTACATACCAATTAAACTCTCTAATATAAGGACTAGATGATAACTTATAAAAATATAAAGACTAATAATTACTTTTATAATATAAAGATCAAATTATTTTCATTGAACTAAATAATTTCGGTTCGGTTTGGATTGGATCGGTTTTACATATAGGATCCGAAATGCGATCCAATCCAATGAAAACTTTCGGGTTTTTTCGATTTGCGATTTTTTTTGTTGTCGGTTTTTCGGTTCGGTTAGTGCGGTTGGCATTGGATTGGATCGGTTGATGAACACCCCTAGTTGCCGCAGACCCCAACAAGATCAAAGACATGCTAGATTGGCCCATTCCTAAGGATGTGAAGGGATTGAGAGGGTTCCTTGGGCTGACCGGATATTACAGGAAGTTTGTGAAGAACTATGGAAAGATAGCTTAGCTTGGCCCCTAACTCAACAACTCAAGAAAGACCAGTTCAATTGGGGTGAGGAAGCCCAGCTTGCTTTTGAAGAACTGAAAAAAACCATGACTTCCATACCTTTGCTGGCAGTTCCGAATTTTGAGAAGACATTTGTGGTGGAAACTGATGCTTGTGGGAAGGGAATAGGGGCTGTTTTGATGCAAGAGGGAAGGCCAGTAGCTTACATGAGTCAAACCATCTCAGATAGGGCCCAAAACAAGTCAGTGTATGAGAAGGAATTAATGGTAGTGGTGTTAGTAATTCAAAAATGGAGGCACTATCTTCTGGGCAGGTATTTCGTGGTTCACACTGACCAGAAAAGCTTGAGATTCTTAGCCGAACAGAGGTTAATGGGAGAGGAACAGCAGAGATGGATCTCCAAACTGTTGGGATTCGATTTTGAGATCAAATACAAGCCCGGAACAGAGAATAAGGCAGCAGATGCTCTATCCAGAAAGCTACAGTTTGCAGCTCTATCAACTGTACAATTTGTGGAGTTGGATGACTTGGAGGATGAGAAATTGAAGAAAATAGTGCAGAACCTTATGCTGGACAGCAACTCACGCAAGGGATATTCCCTCAACAAGGGCAGGTTATATTACAAGGGCAGGCTAGTCATTCCCAAGAATTCCCCAAAAATTCCTTTGATTTTTGAGGAATTCCATGATTCAGCCGTGGGAGGCCATTCAGGGTATTTTAGAACATTCAAAAGGGTTGCAGGACTATCCCCTCAACAAGGGCAGGTTATATTACAAGGGCAGTCTAGTCATTCCCAAGAATTCCCCAAAAATTCCTTTGATTTTTAAGGAATTCCATGATTCAGCCGTGGGAGAACATTCAGGGTATTTTAGAACATTCAAAAGGGTTGCAGGACTATTCTTTTGGGAGGGAATGAGAAGGGAGATTCAAGAATATGTGCAAGCTTGTGAAACTTGTCAAAGGGATAAATATGAGGCCTTGAACCCTTCCGGACTGCTACAACCACTACCAATTCCTACTCAACAGTGGTCGGATGTTTCCATGGACTTTATTGGAGGGCTCCCAAAGTCAGGAGGGCTGGACACCATCTTTGTAGTGGTGGATATGCTTACAAAATATGCACACTTCATGGCCTTAGCTCACCCATACACTGCAAAGTACTGAAGTTTTCCTCAAGGAAGTGGTTCGGCTCCATGGATTTCCCACTTCAATAGTGTCAGACAGGGACCGCATCTTCATTAGTTCTTTCTGGACTGAACTTTTCAAGCGAGCAGGAACCAAATTGAAGTTCAGTTCGGCGTACCACCCCCAAACCGATGGATAAATGGAGGTGGTTAACCGATGCTTGGAGACTTATTTGAGATGCATGACTGGAGTGCGGCCAAAGCAGTGGCACAAATGGCTTGGGCTGAATTTTGGTATAACACCAACTACCATTCCTCAACGAAGATGACTCCCTTCAAGGCATTATATGGAAGGGACCCCCCTGCTGTAATCGGAGGAGATGTTGGGGGGTCAGCTTTGGAGGAGGTAGATAGGCTAACTTCAGATAGAAATGTGCTATTGGAAGAATTGAGGGAGCAATTGGTACAAGCACAGAACCGTATGAGGCAACAAGCCAACAAACATAGGAGAGGTTGAGCATCAAGTGGAGGACAGGGTATATTTGAAGATCCAGCCCCTTATAAACTGAAGAATCTAGCAAAAAGAGTGAATCAGAAATTGAGTCCCCCGGTAATATGATCCTTATGAAATCACTGAAAAAATTGGGGCAGTCGCATACAAGCTCCAATTGCCCGAAGGAAGCAGAGTGCACCCGGTTTCCCAATCCTGTGTTGAAGAAATCAGTTTCTGCTGATGTAGTTGTGCAGCCACTCCCTCCCTTTGTATCCGAAGAATGGGAACTCCAAGCTCAACCAGAGGAGGTATTGGCAGTGAGAGGAACCAATACTGCAGATATGGAAGTCACAATGAAGTGGAAGGGTTTGCCCAGTTGTGAGAACTCATGGGAGAAAGTAACGAGCATGCAGGAACTATTTCCAGAATCTCACCTTGAGGACAAGGTGAATCTTGAAGGGGAAGGTATTGATGCGGACATAAGGCCCACAGAAAACATGGTATATGAGAGAGGAAAGTGGAGGTCCACTAAGTGGCAAAAAGTGCGTGAGGCACTGAATCACTCCCAGGAGAGAGAGGATTGTAACTACTGCCACCTGGGCAGTAGTCGTGTGGTGGGGTGAGAATGAGAGGCATTCTGTTATGAAGTGGGGAATGATATAGGTGGGAGTAAGGCAGAGGCTAGGCTTAGGCTGGAATTGGACTAGAACCCCTAGGAGACCACTAGACTTCTCGAATTGTCTAGAGTCCATTGTAGCCCTTTGTTTTTTTCTGCTTTTCCAGACTAGATATCATCTTGATACTAGCTGGTAGCCATAATAATACTACAGTTCTTACTTTTTCTCTCTATTTCTCTGTTGATACTCATCAGTTACTCTTGCTTATGAGGGAGAAATCGATATCAATCAATGTAACATATAAGATAACTGTGTAAAATTTTGCCAAATGGCATTGCTAGCTTGTGACCTTAATGTTTCATCAAAATTTTGGCAAGTCATAATTTTCCTGTGCCATGTGTCATGTACAATATCTTAATTAATATCTTTATTCATTGAAAGAAACCGTTAGTATTTTATCCAATTTAAATTTTTGAATTTCAAATTCTTTTATAACTTTGTGCATCTTGCAGCTGTTTATCTAATTTAAATAATTAATGACTCCTAAACAATTGCCAAGCATTCTGGCTCAGTCACTCTCCATTTACGTTGCTTAAAACATATATATAGGTATACATGCAATATGCACAGAGAAGGAAGGTCAAGTAACCAGAAGGAAGCGCATGTTTCTGCCTTAGCTTGTTCAGCACGTCAGTAGCATCAAATCCAGCGTTGTCACATAATTGGCGAGGTATAACCTGCAATAACATTGTAAATGTACAGGAGAGCACTATTAGTGCAAAAGAAAATAAATTCTTTACCACTTGTGTCAAGCAGGTGTTGCATATCAATACTCAAGAATTTGAATGACTAAAATAATAGAATATTAGGACACATACATAGATTGCAACTGTGAACAGTACTCAAATTCCAAAGACACTTACCTCAAGAGCTTTTGCATAAGAGTTCATAAAGAGTTGAGACTTTCCAGCTATTGTACGTGCATGCTGCCTTAGGTACCGGCTTATCTCCATCTGCCAATAAGAACCACAATTATGTCCAAAACATTTGCTAACATAATTCAAGGAAAATTTACTAACAAATTTTGGACACCTACATCTATAGCACCTCCACCGGCAACTACAGTTGAATTCTTCAAAGCCCTTCTAACAATCATGATTGCATCATGCAAACTTCGCTCTGCTTCCTCGATGAACTATAAGGAAGTAGCAAAATTACATATAAGGCCAAGAATGGAAGATCTATTAATGAGTTTAATTACAATGTACATAAACACTAAAAAGTTTGCACAATCTATAACAGACCTGGTCGGCTCCACCTCGAAGAACTATGGTGGCCGTTTGGCCAGATGGACATCCACTAAATATATTGAATCTCTCGTTTCCAACTTGCCTTTCCTCAAAAGGTCACAAGTTCCAAGGACCTTGAAGCAAATAAATCACAAGAATTTCAGCTGTAACATATAACAATACAAAAGAATTAAACCATGTAAGAGTCCTACAAATAGTGGCAAACCTCATCAATAATGTTATTGACAGATGTCTGTACAGTTCCACCCGTTGCAGCAGCAACCCTTTTCAGATCTTCTTCTGTTACACGACCAGCACAGAAAATGTCTCGATCTGCAAAATACTGTTTCAAGAACAAGATATTAAAAAAATATATGAATATTCGTGGAAGTTTTTAAGGAACCCAGTGACGAGAATCATTTTATAGCATTACCGTAACAGTTTACAAGGATGTCAGTCTACACTTAATATGCAAAAACAGAAGCAAGCACAGTATAGAAAATGCAAATAGAAAAATTATAAGAATGGGAAACCCATAGAGATGCAAATCATGCAATACATGAGTAATATATATGAGCATGGTTGTTAAACCCCAGCATTAATTAGCAAACTCATACGTACGAGTTCAAGTGCTGAAACTGAGCTCACTCACTAGCTTAAAACCTCGGACCTCTGGGAACTTGGTTGACTCAGATGGAATTGGTTAAATTCCTGGCAAATTAACGAGTGAACTCACTCAAAATTTGGTCTCCAAACTACCAAAACGACAGTGCTTCAACCAAAAATTAAGACCCAAAACACATTCAGGCTTAGGGCTCCGATTCCAAATTCACATATAGCAGCAGCTCTCACCCTCTTAGACCTCGTAAAGTCTTCCTCCCGCCTTGCAGCTCTGGCCATTACAGCTTTGTTCGTGGCTAGCTCCGGCCAATCATCCTTTCAGGATGCCAGATCGCCGCGATTCATACCCAAGCGACTGCAATTCACGCCCCTTGCTTGAAATGGTGCCAATATTTGGTGCTTCTTGTAGGTGCTCCGAGTTGCTGGATCCATTATATTCAGAAGTTTATCGCTTTTTACTTTGGTGTGAATCTTTGCATTGAGATTCTAGTTGATTAGCTCTAATTGTGTTCTGAAGCCATTACTTTTAATTTATGGTAACAGAGTGCGAGACACTGCTGCCGTGTGCCCGTGTATAGGATATTTAGAAATGCAAACTTTCTACTATGTGAAGTGAAATGTATAAGGTCTGAAATGCTACCAGTTGAAATCTCATCTGACATTAAGTGATGAATGATGATAATGCTTGCTTCTGGTTATCTGATCGTAAGACAGATATAAAACTCACGTTTCCACAAGTCAAATATAATTGGCATTAAATCACAAACCAGCTCCTGTATCCAGTAAGATTAAATCAATTAAAAGAAGGTACTTGACAAAGATGTTTCTTACATGGCAAACTTAATGAGCACCTTATGTAGAATAGGCCATCCCCTTGACTTTGGTTTGCTTTATCATGGAGTTTCAATATTGAAGGTTGGTTATGGACATGTTATAAATTTGGACACTACGGAATTTTTTAATATTTTTTAAAATAGGTGAACTCATAAGAGTTCAGGAGTCGAGTTTATGTAGGCTCCACAAGTTCAGGTAAACTCGCAAGTATGACAACCTTGCATAATGCACCATGAAAGCGTCCTAGTAGGGAATGGCACGCAAACTTTGTATATGTCACTCATTCTAAGGGTTCAACATTTTGGGAATAACTGAAAGGAATCCAAGAGTATGAAAGAAAATTAGATTTGATAAAAAAAAAAACAATAATACCTGTGTGGCGAGATCTCCAATAGCCAGTCGTGAAAGAACAACTTTGGCACCACTGTTGACACATTTATCCAATTTGTCATAAATAATATTCCATTCCGCATCAACAATTGACTGATATTGCGATGGATCTGATAATCTGTGAAGAACAAGAGAATGAGAAGGAAGTCCAGTAATGTCAACAATCCTTCAATACTCCGCACCAATGAACAAAAGAAAGAAGAGCAAATTTTAAACATTTCCACCTAATTTCAGCATTTTCTTTCTCAGATTTAAGCTCCAACTCAACGTTTAGTAATAGTATTTTTGGATTGAGAAACTTCTTGGGCTGTTGCTCAAACCCAGCATATGAAAAGGTCTTTTTGAAAGCAACACCATTTACTAGAAACGAGTCACGCATGTTACCACCAGGAACCTGTGAAATAAAACCTGAATCTCTATCACATTGATTTCCAAAACAAGTTTGTAAATAACACGCAATTGATTTCCACATAATTAGAATAGACACCAACCATGATAACAAAAACATATATGAAAGTATCATTCCTTGATCTTCACACTTTGAATTCACCCATCAAATATTTCTTTAAAAGTAGTTCCAAAAAAAATATTATGCAAAATAAATATAACACATCCACTTTAGAATTTCAGAATAAAGGTGGAAGCCTGATCGCATTACAACAATATAAAACTAAGCAAATTTCATTCAGGACAACAACATTGTAGTTGAGATTGTAGAAATTAAAGGATGATGATGCTGCTTTCCAGCAAAGAAGACATCCTATTCAGATGACAAGAAAACTCTGCTAAAACTTCGTTTGATATTTATGGGAAAACTTGGTAACAACAACAAGCTTGGAATATAAGAATTTAACAAAACCATCAGTTCTTGTCAATGACACAACTAAGGACAAATGCAAAAATAGTAAGGAAAATTGCTTCAGAAAGTGTGTTTTATACATCTCCATGATTTTGTCAACATTTGGAACTAAAGGTACAACGCAATTCCAATGCCAAAGTCCATGCAACTACCTTCATGAAGGACACATGACACAACATGGCATATGGATACTAGGTTTTAAGAGAACCGATACACGTACCTTCTTTATTCCAATCATGTTCAACCTGTCATCATTCCCAATTGCAATCACAGCATCAACAACCATTGATGCAAAGAACTCTTTTTCTCCCCCTATCAGCTTCGAAGAAAGTGTCGTAGCAGCACACTTGGCGAGCAAGCCTTTCTTTTCTTCCAGACTTTTTCCCTCTATGCTAACAGCTAGCTCCTTAATCTTCTCAATTGCCTGCATCAACGATTACATACAACAAACATAAATAATGCCACAAATCAAGAACATAAACAATTAAAGATATAACTTATATACCAAGGTGGATGCAGCCCTATAGCTGCGTATCAAATTTTGAGAGTGAACACAATCTTCAATGAAGGGCTTTGCCTCCTTCAAAAACTCAGCCGCAAGCAACACCACAGTGGTGGTTCCATCACCAACCTTCACATTCACAACAACAATACAATAGTGTATTTACAAACACGCAATTTCCGCAATTTTCAAGCAAACACGATCAAATTCAAGTAGAATCATGTTCCATAAAATGGATCTTAACAACATTGGATTCGAAATGGAAGGTTACCTCGGAGTCCTGAGACTTGGCGATGTCGACGAGGATTTTGGCGCCGGGGTGGACGATGTCGAGGAGCTTCATGATGGTGGCGCCGTCGTTGGAGATGGTGACGGAGCCTTTGTCGTCGTGGATGAGCTTGTCCATGCCGCGGGGGCCAAGGGTGGTTCGGACGACGTCGGCGACGGCGGTGCAGGCGTTGATGTTGCTCACCAGCTGAGCCTTCCCTTGCGAGGTGTCGGTACCTTCCTTCAACAATATGATCTGTGGTTGCTGTTGTTTCACACCACATTTTCAAACACAAAAAGGTAGGGTTAGATTAGAGACTCTAAGAACTGCATACACGTAGAGAAAGAGTAAGAGAGAGTGTGTACCAGCATGGCTGCCATGGTTGAGAGAGATCGAGTGTGAGTGACTGAGACTGAAAACTAGGGTTTAAGTTTGAACTTGAAAATGGAAACAACAGTGAGAATAGAAAAATAGCAGTTTCTGGCACGTTCTGTTTTTCGCAGTGACCTGTGTGTGTGAGTGCAATAATTTGCTACTGTGGGAGAGTGTTGGATCTCTTGTTCCAAACCAAAGTTCACAGTCATCATCATTTGGGCCTTAGGCCCATGCCTTGCCCAGTTCTTTTTTTTTTTGGTACCAAGAACTACTTATTGTATTTCCATATTTCCATCTTCTGTTCATATGTTTTTGTAAAAATAATTAAATTATGTATGGATTAATATATTCCAGTCATTTTTTTTCAGAAAATATATTCCTGTCATTTAAAATATTTATTTGTAAAAAAATTATGAAGCCATACTCAATTATTATGTTTACTTTGTTGTTATTATATCAAACTTACCTATTATGTTATTAATACATATCAGCATTTTCGATACAACAATTTATTTGATAAAATTTAACTTTTATGACGAATCAAAGGTTGGTCAAGTGGTAAGCATCTTGACCTCATAAGGAGAAAGTCACAAGTTCGAATCCTGGTGGAGATGCTCTGATTGGGGAAGCAAAAGCCAAGAGTTAATTTCTTGTTCTAAGCAACCAATTGGGGATTAGTCTCATAGGTGGTCTATAGGACCAAAGCTTTTGGGGATCCACGACCCTGAGATGTCATTGGGGAGCCAAAGGCCCTAATTTTAGTGGTTCATAAAAGAAAAATCGACATTTATGAAAAACAAAATCTATAAAGTAAATATGTAAAGACTAACTATTAAACTTAAAAGAATGTGTTTGTACACTTCCAATGTTAAATAATTTGTACGATACACAATATTTTTTGGACAAAACACAAAGTTTATTGATACAACGCTTAGATTACAAATTGTAATTAAGTAGATCAAATTCATATAATTCCATAAGATTTAAAAATAATTACTAATTGGCTAAATCCCTATTTTGGTCTCTTATCTTTATTTTAGTTTTCATTTTGGTCCCTTATCTTTTTTTTGTTCCGTTTTAGTCTCATTTCTTTTAACTATTAGTTTATTTTGGTCTCTTCCGTCAGTCCGCCACCGTCAATTGCCGGAAACCACCGCAATCAGTCACCGGAACCGCCACTTTCATCGGAATCTAGGTTTTAGAGAGAGAAAATCATGTTTTCCTCTATCTCTCTTCTTCCTTCTTCATTCCATTCCTCCTTCCTTCTTCCTCTCCCTTTCCCTTTCCTTAAATCCCATTGATGTTGTCACTGTTTCATGGAGGAAGAGGAAGAAGGAAGAAGGAGGGAGGAAGAGAGAGAGAGAAATCTCTTTCTAAAACCCAGATTCCGACGACGACGGCGATTTTCGGCAACTCACGGTGGATACCTAATGCCGTCAGTGAAAAATTGACGGAAGGGACCAAAATGAAACCTAAAAAAAAAGGGACCAAAATGGAAAAAAAAAGAAGATAAGGGACCAAAATGAAAACTAAAATAAAGATAAGGGACCAAAACACTAATTTAGCCTTACTAATTGGATTAAAATAGTATACACCATCAACATAATTTTTTTTACACCGATATCCACTAATATTTTGACATGTGTACTTGTATTTTAACAACTAACAGAAATAATAATAATGTTGATTTGTTTGGCGGTGATAATCTTCTTTAGTTGAATAATATAAATATAAATTTAAAAACTAGAAATATCATTCAACAAGAGTACGTGGTTTAGTAACGCAATGTGCTTCATTTCATCACAACAAAGAGGATTTTAAATACCGAGTTGAACAAGAAAATAAATAAATAAGATTTAAGGGTAAATAATAAAATATGAGTTTAGCTTACTTAAACACTTATTTAATAAGAATTTATGGCATAAGAACAACTTTTATATAAGCTCTTTTAAAACCAGCTTAAGTGCGTATATAATAAAATATGTAAAATCTTTCAAGCACTCCCCAGATCAGACCAAATTAAAAACTCGTGCTAATGACAAACAGAACCCCTTCAAAGGCCAAATTAAGGGTTTAGTGGCCCGAAGGATTCAAACAATTATGATTTCCACTCGTTACTTGGGCCGTTATCGAAGGGAATTTTACTTGCCTACTTCTGTCAGAAGTGCATGAAATTTACAGAAGGGATTGGTTATCTACAAAATGCCATATAGACCAAAGTATGCATGGCATTTGAATTCGTCCAACTTCAATAGACAGAGAACGCCAGATGAAAAGTGATGATTATTATGCTTGAATACAGATGAAGCGATGAACCAACGAAATACGTCAACCACCAAATACCAATGACAAACATCTTACAATGTTGAAACAGCAGATGTTAACGACCGGAGAAACAATCTGTGCAAAATCCACACAGAACAAAGGAAAATCATAGGAAAGGCATGATCCAATTCATTTTATGGGTGTATATTGGTGAACAAATCTACAAGAGAACATTGATCATACCCGACTCGGCTATCTGATCCCTACCTACACAGAATGGATCTAGCAAGAGACAATAGGTACATATACTAAGCATATTATATCATAAAAAGAATTGTAATACAACACATTCAAATGTACTGATCAAGGAGAAGGAGAATGTTAACACCCATCCAATGCAAGGCAGGATATGCTATCAAACGGGTAAAATGAAAGATGGATCCAGAAGGACACCAAACAGGTAGAATTCTACTTTCCTCCTTCCAATAAATAAAACATTAACAGACAGCAATACAAAGTCAAACAAGGATGCCAACAATCTAATCTAATGTCTTAACCTCTCCAAATTCCGGTTTTTGCTTCAGAGACCCTTGTGTTTTAATTTTAGACTCCACAAATAATGGCTGCAACCAAGTCCTCTTCCTCAAGATGCCATTTTGCATACATCTTTGGTTGATCTGTTGTATTTCATGTGGCTCTTGACTAGCTGCCCTGCCGCAATAGCAGACATCAGAGACAGCTCTCCTGCTAAAACAGATCCAGCAACAATGGTGGCCAAGAGTCTTGAGTTTGATCCTGGTGACTCCTTGCTCGCACCCTTCACACCAAGCAAATTCAAGCAAGCAGACTGAGATGCAAGTTGAGTACCACCCCCAACTGTACCCACCTGAGAGAACAACATGTCATAGTTAATTAAATTGGAAAATAACCACCATAAAAGAAGTAAAATCTATGAATAGATCGCATGCTAAATCACCTCAATGGAAGGCATAGTCACTGAGATATGAAGGTCTCTCCCATCATTGACGGCTTCCATCATGGTTATGCAATGGGAACTCTCAACATTTTGAGCTGGATCTTGACCAGTGGCTATAAATATGGCAGAAACAATGTTACTAGCATGGGCATTATATCCGCCAAGAGCACCAGCAACAGCAGAACCGGCAAGGTTTTTGAGCATGTTAAGCTCCACCAGTGCAGGCACATTGGTCTTCAATACCTTCTCCACCACCTCTTCTTTGATAATTGCTTCACAAACAACTGATTTCCCACGTCCCTCAATCCAATTTACTGCTGCAGGTTTCTTGTCCGAACAAAAATTTCCTGAAGAATCAAGACAGTACATAACCATCACATTTTAGCTATAATATTCGCATTAAAATGATTTCAGCATGCCTGATTATAGGTATCAAATAACCAAACAAAGAGATTAATACAATAACACATTCAAAAGATGAAAAAAATACTACCAAACTGGATTTGACACTCTGAAATAAATACTAGTCCACATGAGGAATCCCACAGAAAGCGATATAAATAAGTCGGTGAATAGTCTGAGAGTGGTGTCAAGTTCCATCTTTTAAGTAAACCACCATTTTAGTCCCTGAAATTGTAAGCACCGGTCATATTAATAAGTAAATTTCAGGGAGTGATATGACCGGTACTTACAATTTTAGGGACTAAGTAATAATTTCTTAAAGTCACGGATTAAGACCATTGGTGCTTACAATTTCAGGTACTAAAATGGTGGCGTACTCCTTTCTTTTTGAGTCAATTAGTAGTTGAATGTTAAGCAACAAATGAATAAAACATCACTTCTCTGACATATATGATTAAATTAGGAACATATTACCGAATTAACCTTTATTCTTTGTTAATTGAAAACCAATTT
Source organism: Sophora flavescens (assembly GCA_030762895.1). Lineage (NCBI taxonomy): Eukaryota > Viridiplantae > Streptophyta > Magnoliopsida > Fabales > Fabaceae > Sophora > Sophora flavescens. The sequence continues at coordinate 206,927,572 of CM061065.1, read as the reverse complement.
GCCAGAAAGTTTATGGAGATTGATCAGATTTCAAGAAGCAGATAGAAAAAACAAATCGAGCAGAAAGCATTAAATAAGAATCCAACTTGACAACTTCCACATGCATAAATGAACCTGTCAACAAAAAAGTCATTGTACAGCACAAATCGGATAACGTCTCTAACATGTGATATTTGAAACATATATATAATTTCCATAACACCTATATATAATTTCAATAATGATATGGAAAGAAATAAGACAACGTAATGGACCACTTTCATGAAAAGTAACCGGCCTATAGTTGCGTGGAGACTAAAGGGACGATGTGTGATATCATAAAAACAAAAATTAACTAACCGTTATTAAACAGTATACATCACATCAAGCATCTTTACTAACGATTAACGAACGGTCCAGAAAATCCATCCATTAAAGTGGAAAGGGAAAGTAACTTACCAGAGATGCCAATAACATCCATGTCAGGGAAATCATTCTGAAGAAAATCGAGAACATTCTGAACCCCTTTGGAAACCATGTTCATCCCCATGGCATCACCCGTGCTGCAGGTGAACCTCACATACACGTTCTTCCCAGCCATAGAACAATGAATACCCTGAAGCCTGGCAAATCTACTTGACCTGAAATGAAAACCAACAGAAACAAACACCAAATCTCAGCATCAACACAAAAATCTCCCATAAACCATATCCAAATTCAACCCACCATTCCTTATTCCCTTCACCTTTTATTAACAATTTTCATAATCAAATTCAAACTAGAGCTTCAAGTCTCACCAAACATCATCCAAAAAAAAAATAAAAAAAATCAGACATTCACACTCAGTAATATGAAAAGAAACAAAATACAAATAAGAGTTTAATTTTGATACCAATCAATCACAATGCATGTCATGTACAATTTTAAGGTACTTATGACAAGAATAAACATATTTAACGATATGTCAACAATTTATCATTTGATCGACGTTGTAAAAAAAAAACTTTACACACGGTGCATACAAATTAAATCCTACAAATAAACCATAAAAATGAGATAAATGAAATATATTTATTTATAACAATAATAATTAGAGGAATGAAATGATTGAAGAAAAAAGGGTAACCTGTTGAAAACAACAGACAAGGTATCAAAATTGAGAGGATCCTCCAAGAAGAACTTCAATTCCGCAGCTCTTTTGGCAGTTGCAAACCTAACAACAGGAGCCCTAGACATTCCATCCCTCAAAACCACACTGCTCGCCCCACCAGACGCATAGATCGCCTTGCAGCCCCGATTGGTGCTCGCCACAAGGCACCCTTCCGTCGTCGCCATCGGCACCGTATACTCGAACCCATCCAGCAACAACGGCCCCGCCACACCCACCGGAATCTGCACGTACCCCACCGGCATTTCGCAGCACTGCCCCAAAATCGACTCGTAATCGAACCCTTCCAGAGGCAAGCTCTGCAGCGACCTCCCGGTCACCCTCTGCAGGGCCTCGCGGCGGATCGCAGCTGCCCGGCGACAATCGACGAGCCTCGATTCGAGGGAATACGACGGTATTTCGCCTTCCACGACGGATCTGACGATCTCCGCGTCCTCCTCGGAGGAAATCGAGGAGACCAAGGGTTCCGGGATGGGTTCCGGGACGGGGCGGCGGGAACCGACGTCGTCGTTTTGGGCGGTGGTGTCAATGTCGGGGCGGGCGATGAAGGATTGGACGAAGTCGATGCCGAAGAAGCCGAGGAGGTAGATGAAGGAGGCGATGAGGCAGACAATTGCGGCGAGTTCGGGGAAGGTGACGAGGTGGAGAGGGGTGGAGGAGCGGATCTTGTCGCGCCAGCGGTGGAGGAGGTAGTAGGCGACGGAGAAGAAGAGGGTGAAGAAGATCGCATTGGTGAGATAGAGAGGGAGGGGGAGGGCGTCGGAGGCTTTAGGGCTGGTGCTGGTGGTGGTGGCGGTGGCGGTGGCGGAGGAGGAGGATTGCTTCTTCTGACTGCGGGGATGGACGGTGGCGCCGTCGTGATGGGGACGGCGGTGAAGCTCCATGATTAGTTAATTGGTGGAGGGAGAGAGAGAGAGAATGTTGTGTTTTGAAATTGAAGGGATGGAAATGGGAATATGTAAGAATGTAAGAAGGAGAGAGTGCCAGCGAAGGTGGTGAGGATCCCACGCTGCCACCGGACCCGGCTGCTTTGCTGTTTTCTTGTCTTTTTAACCACGACTTTCTACTCCTCTTTTTTCTTTTTTTCTTTTGAAAAAGTTTTTATTGTTTTTAATTATTATTTAAAAAAAAGAAAAAGTACCAAATGATGCATCTTGCTCACTCGGGGACACGGATGCTGGACGGGATAACGGCAGTAGCGAATCCGGTTTGCTCACACTCATCTCTTTTTTTTAGATGAAAAAAAAAAAAGAGATTTTGGTGAATCTATTTAAGAGTGTCGATGTATAGAATTATAGAAGGTTCTATCCGAATCTAGGTATTAGTCTTCATAATTATACATAGAATACTCTGAAAAAGTGACTTTTGAATAAAAATAAAAATTAAGAACTTAACGAAAGATTAAAAAAAAAGAAGAAAAGCCGATAAAGAAAAAAAAAAAGAGAAGCTGTGTCAAAAATAATACTAATATTAAATAAATTATAATAACATGATGGCAGGACAATAATAATAAATACATGGTCTATAGTCTTTTATATAAAAATTAAAAATGTTTTTTTTTGAAAGATAAATCCTGCAAAAATTATATTTAACATAGAATGGAAAGAGTTGGTAGTGAATGGATTTTGAATATTCAATAGAATTAATAGAAAGCATGACCTTCGATTGAGCTGGCAACTAGATGCGAAGAACGTGATATGTGAATCAAACTTGGAAGTTATCGAGGTTATTGAAAAGACTTATGTGAAATTTCGTGTTTGTGCTTGCGTCACATGTGACATTCAATTTTCGCTGAGACAAAAGTGACAAGTGAGGACCAATCATGTGTTTCGTGAGCTGGCAGTAAGGTGTGAGGAATGTGATTTGCGAATCAAACTTGTTGGAAGCTATCGAGCTCATTGAAAAGACTGATGTGAAATTTCGTGTCTATGCTTGCATCACATTTGATATTCCACTTATGCTGAGACAAAAGTAATAAGTGGGGATCAAGCATGTGCTTCGTGAGCTAACAGCAAGGTGTGAGGAACGTGACCTACGAATCAAACTTGTTGAAAGTTATCAAGCTCATTAAAAAGACTGAAGTGAAATTTCGTGTAAATGCTTGCGTCACACATGACATTCAATTTCTACTTACACAAAAGTGACAAGTGGGGATCAAGCATGTGCTTCGTGAGCTGATAGCAAGGTGTGAGGAACGTGAGCTGCGAATCAAACTTGTTGAAAGCTATCGAGCTCATTAAAAAGGCTAATGTGAAATTTCATGTTTTTTTTTCTTTGGTTCAGGACTCACCGTAATTAGGGCCTTTGGCACCCCCAATGAGTCCACGAAGTATCCCCACGACTTAGATCCTTTGGACCCACTATGAGACTAATCTCGGCTCGGGGTCCAGCGGCAGCTTAAGGTCCAGCCCCCTCCTCAATGATACATTCGATGAGAATTGATCCTGAGACCTTCCCCCACCAACTTAGCACTGCTTACCAACCTGTGAAATTTCATGTTTATGCTTACATCATTTGTGACATTCAATTTCTGCTGAGACAAAAGTAACAAGTGGAAATCAAACATGTGCTTCGTGAGACTAATCAAGTGATTGATTTTTCTTTGGCTAAGTTAGGAGCTAGGGATCATGATTTTTTTTTTTTTTTGGAGAATTTACTCTCGAACTTTCCCACGTGTTGTTAGCATATTCAATGTCTATTGCTTTTTTTTAGAGCTTAATTTTTGTCTCTTCCTCTTATTTCTAAAAAAAAGTCACATTAATAAAATTATTTGCATGCTATTTATTTTTTCAAAATTTAAAAGGAGTTAATGAAATGAAAGATACAATTGAAGTTAACACTTAAATTTCATCCAAGATTTATTTTGTATCACTATATTTAATATCTCGTGAGATACTTAAACTTTTATCATGGTGCGCCTAAGGGTGGGGCAACCAGTGCCCTAGCTTTAGGCCAATTAAGTAGCAAAATAATTATTTACTCTTAGTTTTTATAAAACAAAAAGGTCACACATATTGACAAAAAGGCTCAATCTAAAACACAACGTGACCTAGTTATGCTTCCACTTAAGACAAAAAGGTCTCATTGAAAGTTTTCTCCTTGCCTCCAGTGGCGGATCTAGGACTCGGGAGCAGTGGGGGCAACATGTTTTTAAAATTAAAATAATTAATAATAAATATCGTCATATATAAAAAGATGAAAATATGAATGTTAAAATCAAAAAATTTAAATATATCTAATCAAATAAATTACATACCTCATAACTGTCCTCTACGTGACTTCATGTTTTGAAATCGTTGAATGATCAACTCATTGTCAACGTTGTTGAACACTTCTCGCTCAATATAAGTCACTAGACAATCATGTTGTTGGAGACTTGATTCAGAAGATTTCAATGAAGACGGTTGCTCATTTGAGGGTAATCTCCGCTTCAATTTTTTTTCCATTATCTCCTGCAATTAAAGAAATGTAATTAATACCTTTAATTTCATGTCTAACAAATCAATTTGATAAAATAAGATAGTTACTACAAAACCCCCCAATTTTAACCCTAACATGTCAAATTAACTATAGAAGAACTCAACCAAGCAGTTGGGCACAAGTGGTTACTGTGTTGCTGTTAAGGACGAATGGTTTGTGCTTTGTACGAGTTCGATCCCTGGCAGCAACAACTATTGACCAGGTTTTACTTACCTCCCGGCCGCACCCCGGATTAGTCAGGGTCAAAGACTCTGGACACCGGGGCCGGGGTCAAAGACCCTCTGGACCAAAAAACTACAGAAGAACTCAAGAACCCCATCTTAGTACTTGAAGCTGACTGTTAAGGGGAAAAAAAGGAAAGAGTTTGAATATACCTGAAGGGAAGATGGAGCCTGAAGTTGTCGAGATTGAGGGGAAAACAAGGGTACAGGTTGGTACTTTACAGATCTGGAATGGGGACGGGGGAGCTCCCACTCAGACGGCAGCGGTGGCACTCCCACTCTGACGGCGGTGCAGCGCTGTGGCAGATGAGTGGCGATACTGCGATTGAGAGAGAAGCGGAGGGTTGTGAGCGACTGAGAGATGAGTGACGAGAGAGAGCAGGGGAGGCTCGTCAATCTTGAACGGCGGAGGATCGGCGTCGATGGCGGTCGGCCACGGTTCTGCTACTGGGTTGAGGGTTCCGATGATGGAGTTGGAGCTGTGTTGAGGGTCCTAGTCGTGGGGTCAAGCTGGTAGTATGTCTTGTGAGGGGTAGTCCATAGTGTTAGAATAAGACAAATGAGTGGCATGAGTGCAATTTCGTATCATCATTGGAGGCAAAAAAATTAGGTATAAGGGTACTATAAATAAAAAAAAAAATTCAGGGTGGGCAAGTGACCACACCCACTTGTGAGTGCGTCCACCAATGCTTGCCTCATTCACTCTTGTATCGACCCTGATTTTTATATGAGCAAAATTAGAGATTGATATATACAATATGTAAAACTAAAATTATTTATATTTATGCAGATTTATTGGAGGTCTTACACTTCAATTCTAAATTTGTAAGGGTTTAAATAACATAGTTGATTGAATATTTTATTTGAGATGCCTAATGAAAAAGTCCATACAGTCAATTGGACCCCCGTACGATGTAAGTCTATTTGCACAAACTTCTTGTTTTAATAAATTCCCCTTTCAACCATAAATAAATAAACAAATAAAACCAAGTCCTTAAGTGAAGGATCCAAAACAAAAAACAAATCATAGGCATTGACAGCATGACTTGCATGGAAATCGGCTAATTTATGGGACTCTCTAAACTCATGAAGAGGTTGCACCATATTCAGAAAACTTTGAGGTCCCCGCAATTAGAAATAAAAACGGTCTATGCTAAATTAGTTAATTTGAAGAATCAATTTCCCTAATGCAGCTAGTTTTTGTGATCTACTGTATTGTTTTGAGCTCTAAGGAATCATAACAGTATCCCCCCTTGTCTTTTGGGCCAAACTTTATAATATAAAAGTTAACACCTCAGCTAGGCATCATTATTCCAAGTCAGTCTTATGTTTGTGCTATCATCTCCTGAATCAATCTTAGTTCCCGTTCATCCAAGTGTGCACACATGCTAACATACCATTTTGCTATGAAAAGTCATGTTATTAGCATGTTCGTGTAGTTAAACACTTCAATTCTCTCATCATGTGTGCACATATATATTAGAATTTTCTATATCAATTTCCCTAGAAAGACAACGAAGCTTAGAGAAATTATATTTAAATACCAAATTTGGGACTCCGTACAATAATTCATTTGGTTTTTTTTTTTTTTGTATTTTTGGGATGAGTGTATATAAAGAAGATGAAAAAGTAAGTGAGACATAGGAATAAACACATACGGTATCATATACACTCTCTAGAATTAGATGTTAAATATCATAACTCATATAATTGGCACTTGTTTCTGGAAATCACCAAATGCAAGTGGCTGAACTTGCAGCAGCATACATGTCATAAAAAACAAATATAGAAGTAGGAGGGGCAGAATTCAAGCTGTCTATATGCTATGCTTGTCACATATCAACCAGTCAGCATACTTTGTACAGTATTTTGACTATGTGAATCCTGAACTCTTGTTATTATTGCTCGGGTTACTGCCAATAAAAATGGAAGCCAGGACCATGACCTGACCAAAATATCATTTATTGTTATGTATGGTCTTGTAACATCAGGTTGTTGACAAAATTAGAATTTTGGTGCTCAAGTTGGCTTCTTCTTGTGAAGGATTATTCTTAATCATTGATATATTGTCAAATTTTTTTAACTTTGGTAGATAAAGGTTTTGAAAGCATGTTCAAGTCTATGAAAGCTCTTACATATGCCACAGTCAAGCCATTCATAATTTTCATCGTAACAAGTCTCCCTTATCAAAGTTATTGTTAAAGAAACTAAACCAAATTGAAGACTGATACAAACAATTAAACTATGGCTCCACTGTTTTGTAACTAATATTATTGCATTGAAATGTTTGCCTCCTACCAAATGTTACAAATAATTGATTCCCATGCTTATCTCAAAGTTGTTCAAATAAGGGAATTCCCAGTTTCCACCAGTACTACTCTAAACTATCCATAGGTCATGCTGACAGATGCTGTCACTTTTAACAAAACAATTTTTCCAAAATTTGTTGATCCACTACAATTGATTGATTACAGAAGATGCACAAAAGAAAGTCTTGATTCTGTTTTTTACATGAATTTGTTAGTCCTACGTTGAAGCCTAGACAGGATTAGGAATAATGGTTAGGTTGGTGTATGTTGTTTCCTACAATGGATGTGTACTAAAAGATCCTCTGATATATCTAGGAGACCAACTTGGTTAGTTTCCCTAAACAAATTTTCAAATTTTACAAGATGATGTAACTAACCAACAGTGTGTTTGGAACCGTGTATGCTTGTCATATAATTGCGTCTCAGAAGCATAAGCTACTAAGTGCCCCAAACGTGATTTTTTTCCTCAAATTTATTGTTCAACTCACTTTTATGTGAATGTATCCAAACATAAATCACTTTACTTCAAACTCAATTCTATCCAAAATCACGTTTGTCAAACAGTCATCCAAACACATACTAGCTAATAGTAGCTTCGGAGCAAATGCGCGTCACCGCGGATCAAAACATAGACTAACTAGTTCAAGAAATCATCTTTCTGTAGCATTAAGAGCTTCTGCTTTTATCTTGCTTTGAAAGGCTACTAAAGAGCCATTGGAGAGAAATAAAGTGATAAGAGAGAGTCAGCAGGCTTGGTAGTTGGGAATTTTACCAAGGCAAAGAGATTGGAAAATGTTTCCCATGTGTGCAACACTAACATTGGATAAATTTTGGTTTATGGTAGAGAACATTAGACTTGGACAACATCTTCAGGAGCTCTTAATCTTTTATTCAAAAATTATGTAGGATTAACATAATAGTTTACTAACATTAACATTAACATTTGCCTTTAAAAAAAACATAATAGTTTGCAACCCTTAGGTATTATGATTATATATTGTGCTTCTTATTCTAATGTGTCGTAAGTTTATTATTATCTTAGAAACACTCATAGTCTTTCCTCTTTAAAATTATGAGTTAGTGAATTGATTCCATATGTTACTAGATGAACTTCAAGGATAATACTACTAGTAGTAATAATAATAAAGGATTTAAATTATCAAAACCAACTAAGGTAATCATGAATCCAAGTATTTCAACAATGAGAAAAAAATAAACAATCCAAGAAAAATAATATGATCAATGCTGGGAGAAGATCTACAGAGGTGATTGTAAAACTATGCCTCTTCAATGGTTGTCAGAAGTTTGAACTTTCTGAGTCAGAATATATTGGTTGCTTCTCTTTCTTACTAGCAGGATCCACTAAAACTGAATTCTGCAAAAGCAGACACAAAACATACTATCAATTAAACGATTTAACTTAACCCAAAAACATTTACATATGTCATGGAATGTATGCATTTATTCGTATTTGTCTAATAGGTTGAACGATTCTGCTTGATAGAGTCTGTCTATAAAATCACCACGATAAGGGCACCATAATTTGCAAGAAGAATTGGGACATACAAAAGGTGAAGGCTTCAATTGATCTAAAATTTTTCTGCCTATGAAATCATGGTTCATTTATTTTAATTGAATTCTAACCTTCATTTTTCACTCTTTCCCTTATCATGAATATTAGACATCTTTCAACAAATTACAACCAAACACTAATATTGATTGAAACCAAAAGAGTTCTTTAGGCATGGCTCGAAATAGAAGAAACAATATTAAAAAAAAAATCCAATCATATAAAAATAAAATAAAATAAAATAAAATAAAATAAAATAAAATACTGATACTATAAATAATTGTGAAGAAAATATTAGAAATTAGAACTTTATTATGGTGAAATCAAAGTACTTACAGAATCACCGGAAGATAAATCACTTGTCTCAGCTTTCACATAATGCTTGGGTTGTCTCACTATCTTCATTCTTCTAGGAGTCTTCTTTTTCCTCTTATTTGGAATTCTCATTCGGAGAGGAAGCATAGGCATACTAGTGTCAGACAGAATCTTTCCACATAGAATACAAGAGCTTCAAACAGAAGATTGAAAATCACTTATTAGAATGTATCAATAGCATGAGAATATTAAAATTTTCCCCACACCCCATATAGCTAATAATGAATAATTAATCTATAAGGGACAGCAATTAAGTGTATAAAAAGAAAATAAAGAAAATATGAGTGGCCAGAACGGTTCATACAACTACGATCAATTCAAACTCAAAAACTTGTGATGATGATGAACCGAACCAAGGATATTAAATTTTCCACAAACCCCCAAATCGTTAACATGAATGAATAATCCCCATTATATTCTGTATAAAAAGAAAGGAAAAAATATATGAGAGCAACATATACCTGGAAATAATGTTACAAGGTTTTTGGTCAAGGACAGATAACCTGGTTTCAGAGAATATGCAACAATGACTACACCACTCCAACTCCATGGCTTGGCAATGCTGAGAAACTAATTAATGTTCAGTCTTCTCTACAAATAGGCAGCGTGTCCTATATCCTTGCGAGGCAAGGAATCCAACTTTGACTAGGTAGTGTTATTGGGATTGTTGATTTTTAATATATATATCATAGAATCAATTAGTTATCTCATCAACAAATCAATCTAAATAGTAGTTGTTTCTTAATAATTTTATAAATAATAGGAGAAAATTCTTTCCATTTTTCCAGGGTTGTAATTATGCACACAAACACGTTTTTTTTCCAATTTCAATTATGCACACGTTTTTTTAATTATGAACACATGTTAAACATTAATTTTGTGATTGTATATAATCTAACTAATAATTTGTGATTGTTAGAATAGATGATCTTATCTTATAAGAATATCTTCAATTATCTCATAGGATTAGGTTGTTATCAGTTAGTTATTATCATAATTAGTTTCGCTTTTCAATTAAGGTTAGAGTCTTGTATCCCTATAAATAGGGGTTAGTGCTTAAGTTTTTTGTATAGCAATATCATAATCAATTATAATCATATTTTGAGTGTTCATTCTTTTTCTTCTCCTTCTCTATCCAAACTCATAACTTCAACATGGTATTAGAGCGGTACCATCCTCCGTGACCTATCTCGTCACTATTCCGCTGCGGAGTTCCGTTAAGTATGAAGGAACTCTAATCATCTTCTTAGTCATACAAAAAAAACTGTCATTTTCTCTCCCCCGTTGTGTTTTCGTTTTTCAGTAACCTGAAGGAGGAGGATAGCATCATTCGTCTTTCCGACCCTTGTTTTTGTCCCGTCAGTCGTTGTCCGCTGTCGTCGTTTCTAGCCGCCGACCCCATCACTAGACTCGTCGGTCGTCGGTCTGTCCAACCGTCTAAACCGCACCGTCGTTCGCCTCTCGACGCGTCGAACTCGCCGGCCTATGCTATTTTCGGATCTATTCTCACCTCCCTCAATGGACCACTTTTCAGCAAACACCTTGATGTGTTTGGTTCCCTTAGGTTATGTTTTGTTGTGTTCGAAAGCTCAAATCTTTAGTCTACTGTTTGCTTCTCCAGTGTTTGTCGTGCAATTATTATCCACTGATGGATCATGTCAGTGGCTTCTCTTCCCATCGACGATCATTCCGGTGATGACTCTTTTCCTACCGATGGATCATACCAGTGACTCCTTCTCTTATCCAATGATGGATCGTACCAGTGGCTTCTCTTCCCACCGATGATCATTCTGGTGGTGACTCTTTTCCCACTGATGGATCATACCAGTGACTCCTTCTCTTATCCACTGATGGATCATACGAGTGGTTTCTCTTCCCACCGACGATCATTTCGGTGGTGACTCCTTTCTCACTAATGAATTATATTAGTGGTGACTTCTATTTCCGTCAATGATTGACTTATGTTGGTTATAACTCATACTAGTCATCATGGTCGTTTATCCCAGATGCACTGGCCTCATCTCAGTCCCGGAAGTAGTTGTCTACATTAATTTCAATTTTAAATAATTTGGGTCTCCAATATTGTTGTTGAAGCTTCCAAATGCAATTTTGAGAAGTTCGGACCTTGCTGCTAGATTGCTTGCCAATAAATTTCCGTCAGGCTGATGATCATTCCAACTATCTTGCTAAGTTATCTCCGACATCCTTTCCCACTTAAGTTGGTTGTTTCGGTAGTCCCGTCGTCTGACTATCGTTAAGGTTGAGCCGTCGGCACCAGTCACAGAAAACTTCGTGACCTGTCCCACTCTTAAGTTGGTTGTTTCAGGCTAAGGACAGCATCTGGCCCAATATTATTTCAGTTTGGTTTGATTGATGTTCGTAAAAATCATGAATGATTACTTCAATTGGTTGATTGGTGGTTTGTTTTTGGGCACAGACATTATTGGTTTATGGTTCTGGTATTTCTCGGTTTATTCAAGATTTCTTTATGGGTCTGGTTACCTCTGGTTGTTAAATTTTCTCTTTTAAAGGGTATATTTATAACAAGCTTAAAGCTTAGTAAGCTTTAGCTTGAGGGGGGTGTTAGAATAGATGATCTCATCTTATCTTATCTTATAATACATCATATCTTATAAGAGTATCTTGAGTTATCTCATAGGATTAGGTTGTTATCAGTTGATTATTATCATAATTAGTTTTCCTTTTCAATTAAGATTAAGAGTCTTGTATCCCTATAAATAGGGTTAATGCTTAATTTTTTTGTATAGCAAAATCATAATCAATTATAATCATATTTTGAGTGTTCATTCTTTTTCTTCTCTTTTTCTATTTAAACCCATAACTTCAACAATGATTAACATGCTTGCATGCTAATTTAATTGGTATATGTATGTGTATTATTTTTTTACGAGTAAAAAAAATAGAGCGAGGAAAAACTCTCCACAATTATTATTTCTTTGACAAAGTAAACTCTCCACAATTTAAAGCAGGTGCAAACCACTAATGTTAGCAAGGATTTATAATGAGAATCGTATGTTATTAACTACTAGCTTCTTACAATAATTTAGCTGAACTTCATGTTGTAATGCTATCAGCCAAAGAATTCATTGTTATCTTTTTATGCTTTAGCTTTGGGTTTGAATAATTGGGATTACAGGAACATTGACAAAACTATTTTAAAATAAATCATATCATTGTAGTTAATAACGAAAAAGTTTTGATAACTATAAAAATATGAGTCTTACTAACCAATGTCATAAGGACGTTGGTTAAGGATTCCATTAAAATTAAGCTTTTATGGGAAAACTAAGAAATAACATTTTTTAAAATTTTGAATACACCACTTCCCAACGAAAACTTTCTTCTTTTGATTCCTTAACAATACCCTAAGGACGCTGGATAACATTCTCTTAAAAATATTAATAATCAATTTTTCTAGGAGTGCAGTAACTTCTTCCTAAACTTTTTGTTAAAGAAAAATGCACAAAAAAAAAAACGATTAAAATTCATAACATAAGCAATAACCGAAAAACTAAGCAAATACTTTCTCCTCTTAATCATTGGCGATCCATCTCATCTATAGGGTTGATGTAAACAATGGTTTACATACTTACCAAACATACATTTTATAATATTAATTAATTTACTTTAATAATTCTGTGGCTTCATTTTAATCTCGTTAAGAACAACTTTTGGATCCCATGTCAATCATAACAAGTGCATAACTTGAATTCATATCTTAGGATCTAACTATAAATCCTCAACGGCAGTATCAGTAACCTATAAAGCCAAATTATATAGTAGAGGTGAGCTGGTGAATGGTGATGCTCTTCGGAATCAAAAGTATACATGTTACAGTCTAATTGGCAATTACTAGTGAAATACACAATGCCACGCACTCATCTTCATGGTACATGGAAGGAGCAAAAACAAAGCCTAATATACTAGTGTCAAAAATGATACTGAAAAGACATTGGATACAAAATTTCTGGATCGATTTCACATGACATGACCATCTTCCATCTCCAAAATGAAAATCATGCTAAGATCTTTGCTTCTTGGATTTCTTTCCTGATGCTTGTTCTGATGATCCTATAATATATGTCTCAGCATTTACATTTTCTTCAGATTTGCGCTTCCCAAACTTCTTTGCTTTTTTCTGTGGACCAATCATTTTGGATTCAAGTGAGAATGAGATGATAATTCATCGAAAGGAAACTACTGGTTTGAAGAGGTATAATTTTAGCAGTTAAACAAGAAAACATGAGAAAATATTTCTATGGCTTAATTTGCCAAATGAAAATCCGGCAAGAATCTTGTTACCTTTAAGGACATTGCCAAGTCAGCTACATTATTATTAGCATCCTCAGATTTATCCACCAGTTTTGCAGGTTCCTGAAGAATGAAAATAAAAATTTCAGAAAATGCCATGAAGGAAATTACAAAACAATACAGTAAACCGCAAAAGAAATATTGACATAAACCTTGGGTGGGATGAAGGCCTCCTCTCTTTTTCTTTTGTTTTCAGCGGTTTTTTCTGCCTGTTTTTCCTGTTTCTCTTGCCATTTCTTTGCCGATTTCTTTTTGTCACTTATGAAGTATTCTCCAGTTTCTAATTCTATATCAATCTGAAAAACCACAAAAAATACCAACAGCACCTTAACATTTATTTCACAAATTAACAAGCAAAATATCAGATAGTCGAACACAGGATATCAAAACTTTGAGGATGACAACACAAATGAAGACTAGACTAGTATAGACGGACAACTTTTTCAGACAAAAAAAAAAAAAAAAATCATATATCAGTCATAGTCATATATGCCTATAATTTTTATGATTTATTGATGATACAAGCATAACATCAAGTGGAATATGTTACCCCCCATAATATCAGTTACCAACAATATGCAACGTCTTTGACTTTAACTAATCCATAGCAATACAAGAAACTGTCACAGTAAAGCAAATGCTCAAACACTGATCACAACATAAGCAGCAAGAGCAAGTTGGTTCAGTAGGGTCCTACTAGAAAGCAGACCAAGGTAATTGAATACTTAAGAACCATTGAAACATACTTTGGCTTTTCTGAACCATTAAATTTTAACAAAAAAGAATCTATGCTTCCCCATCGTCTTGTCACCCAGCCTCTTGTGTCATTCTTTTATATTCTTGTTAGGGAGGGGTTGACCGCATGGGTAAAGGGGACTCTTGTACATTAAACAATGGAAGATAACCAACTTGACTGGATATGATGGTAGCTGTCTCACCTTACTAGGCTGTTGAGGTGGAGGGAAAGGAGTATATGGCTTCTTCTTTTTAGTGTTAACCTTCTTCTGCTTAACATTTTTCCTAGAAAAGATATGTGAAGCATCAATAAAACTGAAGCAGGCAGTGTGTACTTTGTATATACTATATACAATTCATAAAATAAATAAAAGGCATACTTCTTGAATTTTGGAAGAAACCTATCCCAGTTCTCATGTGCAAGTGCTGGATCCTTTTCAAGTTCCCTCCTCATCATAAGAATCTGATAATGTGAAAATGAACTCAGAAACTTTCTACACCTGATATCTATCTATAATATAAAAGAAAATGAGAGCAAATACAAGTTTATTAACCTTAATGTTGTATACAGGATGCATTTTATTCAGCATGCATTCTTCCACAATCCTTCTGACTTGCTTCAAGCCTTTAAATGAACCCATAGCAGCAACTGTGTTTCCCTGTGAAATTTCAAGCAAAATATGTAAGAAGTCATCTCATTCTGGAGTCCACTGAAATCTTAGCGCAGTTGATTTACAGCCTTCATAATATGAAGCAATAACCAAAATTACCTGAACTAGAATGTAGCAGCCAGTAAGTATTTCAAGTGCCTGCACGTCAACAATATATTTGGAGAACAGTGAGATACAAAGTTGAAGTAAACAGCTGAGCCAGTCCTATGCAGTACAAAAGCAAGAAATCTAGCAAAGAGTCCATTGCCAGTCCCCAGTGCTAAAAAAGTCAAGTTTCACAAAAAACCATACCTTCAAGGTGGAAGAATTGGGACCCACAAGATGCTGCCTTCGTTTGACAAATCGCTCCTGCAGTCAGAAAATTAATGGAACTTTCCAACCATCAGACTAATTTCTTTGGAAAGCTTAAGCATTGTAAAATATAGGGCGATATGCACATATTACACCTTTCTGTAGCTTCTAGTAGAACCACCTTTGAATGCAAAATCAATTTTGCTAGACGGTAACCAAATACCTATACTATCACTAAAATAACATTTGACAAGATACAAACGCAACCCTTGTACTCTCTACCATCGAATCAAACACGCACCGAGTAAAGAAGAAAATTACCTTGTTGCGGACCATGCCACTAATTTTAATGATGTCACATTGAATCTCATCATCAAGTATTTTGATTGCCTGAGAATGATAAACACAAACTACATAAGTACTGACACAGAGAGTGAGTGAGGGATGCATAGCATAGTAACAATATGGCTTAATTGCAGTTTTGACCCGATTATTGACCATATGCAATTTTGGTCCTATAGTTTTTTTTAGTATATTTGGTCTGTTATTTTTTTGATGTTATAAATTTGGTTTCGTCTTATGTCCGTCAATTTCTCAACCATTAGGAACAACTGTTTTAAGGGCATAGAACCCATAAAGGAGGGGCAAAACCGACATATGCCATAGAGAAACCATTGAATGAAGCTGTCAGAGGTACTACGAGCTTAGAGTTCCTCACTGTCGATCATTGAAAAAATTGACAGCCGGACGGAAGTACCAAATTCGCAAAGATAGAATACCAAATGCGCTCCAAAAAAAACATAGAAATCAAAATGAAACGAAAATGCAATTAAGCCTAATAGTAATAATAAGAGTAATGGTGGTTTTATCACCTGAGGAGCAGGAACACTTCGTGAAAGGAGCTTAATAAGATCCCTAGCTTTGATAATAATGTAAGGATCCCTCGTCTTTCTCGTTGTGGATACAGTCATCGATCCTTCAACCAAGTTCAGTTCACATGTAACGCCGAACTCTTTCAGAGCCGATTTCACCAGAGGCCAAGCTTCTTGAAGGTATTTCTCGCGATACTGTGGGAAGAGAGTGGAGAATGAACTCACTTCGAGCATTCCTCCTTCGTTCCAAGAAGGATCGAACTTCTCTACCTTCCAGTGGTCTATGTTTGGGTCTTCGTCCCATGGTTTCGGCTTGTCGTGCTTCCCTTTCCGCTTCTCCTTCACGCCGTTGGTTACAGCTTCGGCATCGTCGTGGCTTCCCATCTCCGCTTTGCTTTCCACGCCGATGCTTCTGTTAGGTTTCGGTATCCGTTTTTGGGTGGAGCTACCACCAATACAAACTTTGCTTTCCTTATTGGATCGTTTTGGGCCCTATTATTTGAGCCCATTTCTCCTCCATTTCGGTAGAGGTGACAAAAAGTCCGGCCCGTCGCGGACTAGCCCAATTAAGAAGACTCGTAGTTAATATGGACTGTAAAGTAGGTGCATAAGCCTAGTCTTATGTGGATTGTGGGCTTGTTATGGCCGGTCCAGTTGTATACTAAATTTAGGCTAAATTTAGGTCTTGGGCCGTGGAGTGGAGTACTCCATTAGAACAAGATGTCAGGACGACCACGGCATATATGTATTGGCCTTTTTTATTTTTAAAAATTTCATGTTTTAATTTTTTAAGTAAATTAAAATATATAAAAATAACCGGGTTGTCCAAGCCGATGCGGATTCGGGTTTTATCGTGTCGAGCGAAAAAAGCCCTCAAATTAAGGTGCCCAAACCCTATACTTTGTCGAGCTTATTCGATCTGGCTCGATTGGACTGAGCCGTTTTGTCGCCTTTACATTTCAGATTATCATTTTTTTATGTAACATTTCATATTATTATTTGATTTCTTCTTTATTTTTCTCTTTTCTTACTTTGCAGAGTTTCTCTTCTTTATATCTGGATCTTCTTTTTATATTCTCTCATGTTATGAGAAAGAAAAAGACAAAATCAATTTACTCTTGTTTATAGGATCTAATTAAATTTGATTTTATCTCTTTATCCCTCATAACATGAAAGAACAATAGGAAATAATCCAAATCCAAATGAAAAGGTGGCGTCCAAGCTTAAAACTAGAATTCATAACCTGAACGGTTTCTAATTTTGAAACTAGATAGAAGCTAGGAAGCCGCGGATATTTTTAAAATAACTAGTTGGGAGTACAAATAAATAAATAATTAAGAGTGTTAATAAATTTCAATTAAAGTTTAGATATTTTTAGTTTTTCGTCTTTCTTATCTCTTTTTAGACAACTATTCTCGGCATAAAAGATGCCCGAGAATAAAATTAGTGAATGAAAGTAAATAACTCAATTTCCAACTGTGGAAATGGGAAAGAAGCATTTCTGAGAATGAGATTCCCGAGAATATAGTTTTTCTGTTAATAAAATATTTCATTAACCAAACGTCACTTAAGAAAACAAGGCAAGAAAACAAGTAGGGAAACCCAATAACTTCGGTAAAAATTAATCTACCTAGCTCAATGGGAGGAGTGTGAGAACTTGGCATGCTCCTTCTCCAGGCTCTTGTTCCCAAGCCAGTTTGCACAGGTGTTACCCTTGTGGAAGTATGTGAGAGTGTAATATTCCAATCTTTGCTCAATTGCTGATGGATCTCAAGCACCAATTTGTTATTAATTCCAAGGTCTATGACATGTTTTCTGTTATTGAGCAACCCAATGATGGATGAATCACTCTCTATTATGGCGCTTCTAAAACTTGCATCCCAAGCCACCTCCAAACATTTGAGGATGCCAGAGCTCAATTGTGAATGCCAAACAGCACCCAATATGATAAACAAAGCCGGTGATCCACTGGTCATCGTCACCTCTAATTATTCCTCCGCACCACCAGTGATCAATTTTACCTATCCTGATGGAGGGAAATCCAGTGGACATTCAAAATTTGGTGGTTTTCAGGGGTTAAGCCTCCAAAATGCCTTGGCACATTCCTTATTTCTCTAGCATACTCCATGATTATCCCGTGCAGAGTGCAAAGGCGGATTGAAATTGGTGTCGAAAATCTCCCCATGGCACCAAGACCAAAGGAACCGGCATGTTGTCATAAATTAACTAAAGACGACTTATCAAGCATTGATATCTTTATTTTAATTTAGAATTTTTGTATTTTTAATATAATTTTTATTTTTATTTAACATAGATCCCAAACTGCTTCTATCTGAGCCAAAAATTCATTGATAGCTTGATCAGGCTCTTGCTGAAGACTATTGAGTTTGTTTAAGAGCTGATATTGATGCACTGTGGAGCAGACTAGTTTTGGCTCGTGGAACAACTCACTGAGGATGCAACAGGTGCATGATGATGGCACAAAGGTTATCCTCCAACAACAAAACTTCAGTGAGAAGCAGTTTGGAGGTTGGTGAGCATGATGGTGCCAGTAGTGTCATCAAGAATGGTCTAGAGTTGGCCAACACGAGGGGAAAGGCCAGCGGAGATGGGGAGAGAACGGTGGAGGATGATGAGCAACAAATAGAGGATCAAAGGGCTAAGTTCTTAATATCATGTGAGAACTGAGAAATACGAGGAGATTGGAAAAGATTCCTATACTCACTGAACGAAATGTACAAAGGATTTGCATGTATTTCTAATTCTATGATTGTACAATAATAGTACAAGAAAATAAACGAAGTACAAGAACAGTAAGGGAAATACAAAATACAATGCAAATGATTACAAATACACTAATAATGTCGCTGTTGATGTTTAAAAGAGTATCTAAGTTTGCTGAACATATGGTCACATGGAACATTGGAAATCTAATTGTACCAAGCCGGAAAATTCTAATTTCAATCATATCTAGTATTGTCTATTTATAAAGGGAACTACCCCAATTTGATTGGACAGAAGAGGATATGTTCGCAACCACCTTAGGGAATCTGAATGCAAAAACGTCCTCCCCCATCTCCTGTTTCCTGTTCTGCCATCTTTATACAATGCAATGCTCAAGTTTATATCACCGAGGTCACTTTGCCTCAAGTTTACCCTACATTCCCCCTACCAAACTAGGTCGTGGACCTCCCTCGTAACCCCCCCCCCCCCAAAAAAAGAATGAGGTAGTTAATGGCATCCAGAAAAGTCAAATGTTAATTTAACACCGACCACCTAACCATCATCACTACCCCTTTGATTGGTGTCTCATGAGAAAACTTGGCATGGTACAACAACCATCCTAACGAACCTACTTCTACAAACATTAAGGTTTGAACTGAGGACAGAAAAGGACAAAGCAGATGGGAGAGATAAAGTCCAGCAACCCAAATATCAACTTCCAAAGTATAGTCAATGTTAAAAGTCTACTGTAGACGAGTTAATTTTCAATGAATACTCTACTAACAACATACACATTGCCGGTGACATTTACATGAAAAACCTACATAACATCTAGTCTACCTGCTTTTTATAAAGAACCTTCCATTGAAACATGGAAAAGTTGGACAGAGTCACAGAAGAGGGTTTTCCCTCTACTTTGCCATTTTCTTTTCTATCCCCCAATTTTTCAGCATAATCACCTGCATTTACAAAAGAAGAATCAAAGATACCAGTGAGTGACAATAGATATCATATTCTCTGCCTGACCCTCCTACTATTTGTGTCTCCACCATCTGAAAGTTGGCCCCACACACTCTGAGATTTTTCCCCTGCACTGCAACTATCACCCTCACATCCAGCAATTGTCTTCAAGATCTCTGACTGTAGCCACGGGCATTTTTCTTTCATGGACTCAAATCCTTCTGCCCTCATGACAGCTGCAACAAGTCCAGGAACAAAAAGAACCATCATATTAAGCGGAGTTTTCAGAACGACCAGTTATCGAAACGGTAAAGACAGGGGTTTAAGCTGTCGGGGTTCAATGGGGCATTAGACCGGGGTTTTGTGTGTGCGTCTATCTATATAAGCATATAAATAAAATCAAGGAAAAATATTAAAATGCATTTCTAACATAATTGATTTGCTTTGCCACATAATTAAGAAAAAATGCTTAATTTTGGTTATAAAATTGGAAGCCAAATAATTAGTACCAACCAACAACCAACAACCAAGCCTTATCCCACTAGGTGGGGTCGGCTACATGGATCATACAGCGCCATAATGTTCTATCACGAATCATGTTAATAGTTTAATCATTGACTTCCAAATCTTTCTTAATAGTTTCTCCTATAGTTTTTCTTGGTCTACCTCTGCCTCTAGCTATTGGATTGCCCTCCACCTGGTCCACTCTCCTTACTACAGAATCTAAAGGTCTCCTCCATACATGCCCAAACCACCTAAGTCGAGATTCAACCATCTTTTCTACAATAGGTGCTACCCCAACTCTCTCTCTCTAATGCTTTCATTCCTAATCCTATCACGTCTAGTTTTTCCGCTCATCCAGCACAACATTCTCATCTCTGCTACATTGATTTTACTCTCGTGTTGATTTTTTACCGTCCCAACACTCCGTCCCATACAACATCGCGGGTCTAATAGCTGTACGGTAAAATTTTCCCTTTAGCTTAAGATGTACCTTTTTATCACACAAAAAACTCGAAGCCTTCCTCCATTTCGACCACCCTCGACCACCCTGATTGAATCCGATGGTTTACATCTCCCTCAATTTCTCCGTCATTTTGTATAATAGACCTAAGATATTTAAACCGTGTGACTTGTGGTATGTTGTGATCTCCAACTTTCACCTCTAAGCTAGAGGTGTTTCGCCTTTAGCTAAACTTACATTCCATATACTCCGTCTTGCTTCTATTCAAACGGAAGCCATGTGCTTCTAAAGCTTGTCTCCAAGTCTCCAACCTTCCATTTATATCATATCTCGACTCTCCAACTAGAACTATATCATCCGTGAAAAGCATGCATTGCGGTGCTGGCTCTTGAATGTGCTCCGTGAGTACATCCAAGACCAAGGTAAAAAGATAGGGGCTTAAAGCAGACCCTTGGTGCAGACCTATGGTTATTGGAAAATCTTCTGTGGCTCCACCTTGCGTTCTCACACTAGTCGTGGCCCCCTCATACATATCATTGATAGCTCGAATATAGGCAATCCGAACACCTTTCTTTTCTAGGGCTTTTCACAAAACCTCTCTTGGCACCCTATCATACGCTTTTTCCAAATCAATGAAGGTCATGTGTAAATCTTTTCGATCCCTTCGATATTGTTCCATCACTCGTCATAGCAAGTAAATTGCTTCCATGGTGGACCTCCCGGGCATAAAACCAAATTGGTTGTCAGTGATTTTGGTTTCTTTTCTTAGTCTCCGTTCAAGCACTTTCCCATAGCTTCATAGTATGACTCATAAGCTTAATCCCCCTATAATTTGTGCAATTTTGTATATATCCCTTATTCTTGTAAAACGGAACTAAAGTGCTTCTCCTCCAATCGTCCGGCATTTTCTTTGACCTCATAATCTCGTTAAAAAACTTCGTGAGCCAACTAATGCCTCTACTTCCGAGACATATCATGCCTCCACAGGTATATTGTTCGGTCCAACTGCCTTGTCATTATCCATCCTTCTCAAAGCTTCTTTTACCTCATGCTATTAGATTATACGATAAAAAGTGTAATTTTGGTCCTCCTCTCTGATGTCAAGCACCTGTGAGCATGATAAAACTTCAAATCCTTCATTAAATAACTTGTGGAAATAATTCTTCCATCTATCTTTAATATCTTGCTCCTTAACCAAAGCTCTACCTTCTTCATCCTTAATACACTTCACTTGGTCCAAGTCTCTTGTCTTTCTTTCCCTATTTTTAGCAAGCCTATAAATAGATTCCTCACCATCTTTGGTGCCTAAGGATTGGTACAACCCGCCAAAAGCTTTAGTTCTAGCTTCACTCAGTGCCTTCTTGGTCTCTTTTTTAGCCACCTTATAATTTTCCCAATTTTCAACATTTTTACATAAAGATCAAGCTTTAAAACATTCCCTTTTAACTCGAACCTTAGCTTGCACACTTTCATCCCACCACCAGGATTGTTTACCCCTAGGCCCGAATCCTCTTGATTCACCAAGCGTCTCTATAGCTACCTTCCTAATCCCCTTGGCCATCTTGTCCCACATATCATTTGCACTTCCGTTTGCCTTCCAAAACCCTCCCTCCAAAACCTTGTGTTGGAAGATCCTTTGTTTTTCACCCTTCAGTTGCCACTACTTGATCCTTGAAACCTTTTCGTGGCCTCTTCTCTTCACACTCCTCTTAACTCTTACATCCATAACCAAGACTCTATGTTGGGTAGTCAAGCTCTCTCCAGGTATGACTTTACAGTCCAAGCAAATCTTTCTATCCGATCTCCTAATAAGAAAGAAATCTATTTGAGAGCTTGTCACCCCACTTTTGTACGTGATAAGATGCTCCTCACGTTTCCTAAAACAGGTATTGGCTATAGTAAGATCGAAAGCAGATGAAAAGTCCAAAATAGACTTACCTTCACCATTTACCTCCCCTAGGCCATATCCCCCATGCAAACCGTCGTAACCTCTAGGTGCCCTCCCTACATGCCCATTTAGATCCCCACCTAAGAAAATCTTTTCACCTAGCGGTATTTCCTGAATTAGACCTTCTAAAATTTAAAAAAAAAAATTCAAAAAGAAAATAAGCCCGGTTCAACTGTGTAAACTGGTTGGTCGATCAGTTAAGGACAGGTTTTTCCGATTCTTTACCAGCTTTTGAAAATCTGTTTGTTACAGGTGGGCTGGGCTAATCCGATTTGAAAAATCAAAGATAAAGGAAGACTATAATTTTTTATACCCAAGGTCAAGATTTTCATTTTACTTTGAAATTATCCACAACCACAAGCATACACATTAGAGAATGGCCGCTGTGTTTTCAGGACATTAATTATGAAGAAAATCGACATTGCATGACTGCCGCATCTTGTGGATTTTGAGCCAAAGCAACAAAACTAATTCATATCCTCATCAAATGTTTTGTATTTGGAAAAAAACAGTATACACATAATGAGCCACAATTTATTTCTATTTAAACCTTAATATCACCACAACCCTAAGTTTATTGTTTTAGTGGTCACCTATATCAATGTTATGAAATTTGAATAGGTTGAGTATCAATCCCATGGTACTAGGCCTTTGTTAGTAAATGCTATGACCAAGCCATGGGTAAAGTTTACCTTCACTTCCTCCTTTATTGTGCCCCAAAAGTTCTAATAATGGCATGATCAACACAACTGGAATTAGAACAGGGTTACAGGGGGGCAAAAATTGGCCAATCAATGTAATAATTTTCTAAAGTTTCAACATAGAATAAAAAGAAATGCATAAATACAAACCCCTAGCCAGTCTCTCTGAATACCCACCAAAGCAAGTTTATATTTCTATTCGAGTGACATAGGAAAGACCTAGGAGGCCAGGAAGGTTAGTTACTAAAAGCTTGGCAACAGATAAGTGTCAGATATAAATGAAGAACACTGCCACGTGTGTCAAGGATAAATTACACAATCATTTCTTCTTGCAATGGTGTACAGTTTAACTTCCAAGGTGCCCATTCTTAATATAGATTATAGAATCAAATAAACGTGAAAAAAGTTTCCCAAAAATTGAGAAGGGAAAAGGAAGCTATAAATAGAAAGAGGCAGAAGGAAAATAACAAAAGGAGGGGGGATTCTATGGGTCTAAAAATCCCAAAATGCATAACAGATTGAAAAGGAAAATTCAAAGGAGAAAGAAACAAAGATAATCAACCAATAGCATTGCAGATAATGAGAGAGATATTGAGATACCAGAGAGGGGATAATACAAGTAGATACACTTGGAAAACAAGGATTCTAAATAGATTAGTATAAATTTCAGTAAACAAGACAGTGCCCCATCATTATAGTAACCAAGGTTTTCACTTCAAATAAAAATTTTGAACCTTTTTTAAACATGCATCATTATATGGTTCACTGTGCAAAATTTTATACACATCAAAATTAAATCCTAAATGATTATTTCAATTCAGTTTTGTCTGAATGTATTCAAGGTTCTGAATGCTTTTTGGCATTAGGATGGTATTATTGCTGCTTCCGGTTATTCCTACTATAGTTTGAATTTGGAGCACCAGACACAGGACCAGCAACCAGACCAAGTGAGCATTGGTCAAATCATTCATGTTATTAGCTACTATGAAGCACGAACACTTTAAAATAGTAATCCGTGACGGATATATATATATCCGTCTTGGATACTTCATGGGTGCTTTTGGATACTCCTAGCTTTCTACAATTTCTTACTTCTATTTTTTGAATTTTTATACCAATATAAATGGAAATATAAAAAATAATTAGATTCCATTATGTTTACAATGAATCATGCTAACTTTTAAAACATTATTTCTCTATTTTAATTTAAGATTTATACTTTTATGTTGATTTTATACCGATCTTATGTATTGCACCATACTACCATAGCAGTGTCGCGTCCTATAATTTTTAAAGACTAAACCCTCAATTTGGTCCCTGAGAAAAACACTCGGGTCTGAAATAGTCCCTATCCAAAAAAAAAAAATCCATTTAGTCCTTAAGAATGTGTTTACCGGGACAGATTAGTCCTTCTGTCAGTTGACCACCTTTGACCGCAGGTTAATTGCTGACGTGTCAGTATCCATTTCTCAGAAACCAAAACGCATGCCGTTTGGGAACTGAATTTCCTTCTTCTTCCTTCAGCTTCTTCTTCTTCTTCAAGAAGCTTCAACATCATCAGCGAACATATCTCCTCACCCACACCTCCATGAGCGGTGAACTCGCGGAGCTTCAGGCATGGCTGGCCTCTGTAGAACCAGAATAGCTTTACCCTCACAATTCTCTGCTGCTTTTAGTTTCCACCGAAAATTCGCTATCTGCTTCTCTGCTTCTCTGCATCAAAATGTGTCATTTGATTAGTAGACGGGCCTTACGTTTTTCGTCCAAACATTGATGCTTCACACCACTCATCATCAACCCAGTGAGCACAGCTTGTGCTTTTTTCACAAGGAGAACCTTCAGCTGAGTATTTCATTGGCGTGAAAACCATCAGAATCGATGAGATGGTAGTGCCTATTAACACGAGTTTGGTCGAACAGTTTAAATGTTCTCCTTGTATGTGCAGATCTGGAATATTACTGATAAAGACCAAGACATTGAGATCTGGAAGAGCAATTTAGTTTCAATCTGGATGTTTTTTTTTGTTTTTCAGATCTGGAATACAAAAGATCATTGTGTGTATTTTGATTTGCTAGATAATTGTTCATTTTGTTGTATACTTGATGTTGGATGCTTAATGTTGATTTTTCCTTTTCCTTTTCCTTTTCACTTTGCATTTTTGTTTAAGTAGCATAAGTTAGCTACTTGGAAAGGCACCCTGCGGAAGACTAGTTTTGATGCAGTGTGTCATTCAAAGCATGCTGCTATACTCTTTTCATGTTTATCTTTGGCTAAGTTCTTTGTTGAAGCTAATAGATAGATGGAAAAAAAACTTTATCTGGTCAGGTAAAACTAAAATAAAAAAGATATGTACTAATTCATGGTCTCCTATATGCAAATCTGTTGAAGAATGTGGCCTAGGTCCGAAATCCATCCATCAAGGCTACTGATAAGGCATCAATTCGGAATTATGCTTGGGAATTAGTGTCATCTAATAATCAATGGGCTATGCTGCTTTGAGCGTAGTTCTTTCAAAGAAAATTCCTACTCAAATTCAAGTTTCATCCTCAATCTAGTCGGAATGAAAGCATTCATAAAAACAGTGATTACAAACCGTAAATGGCTTCTTGGTGATGGCTGCAATATTAACTACGGATTGATAGATGGTTAACTAAACCAATTGTTGAAGTTGTATAAATTCCAAATAGATTACATGATTCTTTACAAGCAAAAGTTAAGGACTTCATGTTTCCGGCGGATTACAGGTCCCTCGGTTCTGCTCAACAAGTCCCCCCCCCTTTCTCGCAGAGTTGAATCGGATGATCATTCCCGTTGCTCAATTTAAGGATGATTTGGTTTGGAGTTGTAATGATTCTGGTACTTTATCATTAAAGGAAGCTTATTCAATGATGATTGATAGCAGCATGCCTTTTCCATGGGGTAAAATCATTTGGAATAAAGTTGTTCCCCCATCAAAATCTTTTCTAATTTGGAGAATTATTCATGGGAAATTTCCAATAGATGACATGCTGAGATTGAGATGTTGCCATATGGTATCAATTATCAGTTTATGCAGATGTGATTATGAAACCTCTGATCATTTATTCTTGCAATGTAAGTTTGCAAGCAAAATGTTGAATTGGCTAGGTGATTTCCTTTCTATATCAGTTGACACAAGCTATATCATTTCTGCTTTAAATCTATGTCAGAGAAGATGGAGTTCATTGATGCAAGATGTTGTTCTTTCTGGCATTGCTAATACTTTGTGGTTTATTTGGTTTAGCCGAAATAAGGCTAGATTTTATAACAAAACCATTTCTATATAGAGTCTGTTAAGAATCTAGCTTCTGCAGGTATAACCTTCTCAGGAAGTTTCTCACATGGCACAAGTTACTCGATCGCTCTCATCGATCTGCAGGTTTTGAATAGATTCTCTATTAAGCCTAAGCTGAATTATGCACCACAGATTAAGGAAGTTATCTGGAAATCTCCAAACTACAATTGAGTTAAAAGCAATTCGGAGGGATTTTTAGAGACATTTGCAGCTGCAATGGGATGTTTTGCTTTGAGTATTGGATGTTCATCTTCTTTGATTGTAGAATTAATGGGGGCAATAATTGCAATTGAAACAGCTTATCATAATTAGTCAACCCATCCGCACATGTATTACCCTAAATATTCTCTAAAGTTCGTCTGATAAATCTGGGTTTGCCATTAGAAATTCTTATACCATTTCCTGAATGGTCATGGTGGTGTAAAATCAAAGTGATTGGAAGAAGAAGAAGAAGAAGCTGGAGGAAGAAGGAAAGAAACGACATGCGTTTTGGTTTATGAGAAATGGATACTGACACGTCAGCAATTAACCTGCGGTCAAAGGTGGTCAACTGACAGAAGGACTAATCTGTCCCGGTAAACACATTCTTAAGGACTAAATGGATAGTTTTTTTTGGATAGGGACTATTTCAGACCCGAGTGTTTTTCTCAGGGACCAAATTGGGGGTTTAGTCATTTTTAAATTGTCGTATCTCAGTGTTCATGTTGTACCATATCTGTGCCCGGGGCATATCTGTGCTTTCTAGATTAAGTATATCATGAATTTCATGATCTCTTATTCTCACGGTTAGATGGACAAGTAGTGAAGGATGACCATCAGAATGTAAATTTTTATGGAGTTGCCTTTAGGCTTTGGGACCTTTTTTTTTTAATAGTGCAATCTTCCTTTTTCTGGCCGGTATCTAGTTGTATAGGTCAGATGGATGTGTTAAGTCAGTAAAGGATACCTGTATCTGAACTTATTTTTCTTTTCTTTTCTATTTTTCAACCACTCATCACTAACAAGTAACAAAAGTTGCAAGGAAAACATCAGTCTTTATATTTGCATGGTTGCTAACCAAGCAAATGATGGAAGTCATACAAGTATACCTGCTAGATTTTGAGCAGCAAATTTTAGGCAAACAGCTTTTAACTCCGTGGCATGGCAACTTTCAGCCAAGGTTAAAATGCTGGCTACAGAACTCACACATATGTCCTTGCATAGACAAGACTCGCACATCAATCTAAGCCTCTCCAAGCCATACTTGTCTGCTGCAGCTAACAACTTTGCTGTCAATGTCTCAGAAATGGGGAAATCATTAGACGTGGTTGATGGAACCTCATCTACCTCTTCTGTAAGGGTATCCCTGTAGATAAAGTGCAGCATGGCCTGTCAAAGCAAGACAAATATCAGGACATCTTATCCTCCCTAGTTGTACTTTCCATCTTAAAAACCTATAATTCTTTTCTATCAAATAGAAAAACATCTAACAGGAAAAGTCGCACAAAAAATACAATAACAGAGAGTAAACCCTAACCAGGCTTAATGATAACAGGGGAAGAAAATAAGAAAGGCGAGCAAAATAAGATAAATATTTTAACCTTGAAAACCTTAGTGTCCAAATCTGTTATGGTAATCTCTTGCTTTTCGACATCTAAACCACAAAAAAATTTAGATCGAAATTCTGGAGATCTAGCAGCCAACACCAACTTATGAGCAGGGAACTTTTCCCCTGCTACATCAAAAGTAACATCTGAACCTTCCATATTTTCCAATAGTGTGCCAAAGTGTGATCCAATATCAGATTCCGGGACACTAATAGAATGAAGTTGCGGATAATCAATAGCTGAAACCACAACTCCAACTGTACAGTTGATTTTCAAGCAATCATTCTTGAGGAAATCAGAATTTTCAAGCAGAGACCGTCTGTAAAAACGCTTGTACCCCCTATAAGAACAGAAAAACAAGATCAGCACTTCACAGATGTCAACACAACATAGTACTTTCATATTAATCTAGCATCTATTTGTCATACAAGGAGAAGCTAGGAGCCTAGGAGAGATAAAGAGTGATACAAAAGGATGACCAGGATGCATCAAAAACACTTAAAAAATAATAAGAAAAGTAGTTGCTTTGCTTGTGAAGCCTTCATGCATCATAAGACATAAGGTAACAACAATAATAATTATTATTATTATCCTTATATACACCATAAGCTAAGAACAAACCTGCTAAGTGATAACTGAACTGTATAATGTTTTTGGTGAACTAATTACGAGGACATGATTAAGAGGAAAAAATATTCGAAACAAAAAAATTTAGATGAATTACGGTGTCTTGGATGACAATAACAAATTGATTTTAGATGACAACAATACATAGTGTGTTTGTATCTGCGTTACATCCAATGCAAACGACAAACACTTGCTTTTCCTGCTTTCATGTTAGACAAAAATATTTTACAAATTTGCCATTCCAATCCAAACGTCAGTCGAGCTGCTCCAAATGCAGAACCAAACAAAGCAACAATCCATCATATACGTATAAATGGTGCATTAGGGTAAACAACATAATTAATTGCTTATTCAATAAGCTTTTCTTCAATAAGCTAAAAACAATTTATTTTCGTAGAAGCTTATTGCAATAAGTTAAAATGAGCTTATATTAAGATCATAAATTATTTTCATAAACTATTTGCATAGATTTATTTTCATAAGCTATCTTCAATTCTTCATAAGCTTTCTATAGGCTCTTACAAACACACACAAAGTCAGGCTAGAAAATTCCCAATTACTAATGACATTGATTGAACCAGGCTTCAGGATACAAACTTAAACGACAAAAATTAAAACAACAGCAACATAAAATCAAAAAAAGAGAATGTGAAGAATCTATGGATGTGAGGGATAGAGATTATACTCATGGGAGAGATAGAGAGCATATGTATACTCATGTGGTAACATATTGATTAATTGATAAAAGATGATGAAATGAGATACATGAGACTCTATTTATAGAGCTATCTAACTAACTCCCTAACAAACTATTAACAACTCATAACAAATTCTAACAAAAATATTTATACTCTTAACAGCCCCCCTCAAGCTGATAAGTGGTATTACCACAATCAGCTTGAATTACAATCAAGATATAATATGGAAAGAACAGTAAAGAAAAACAAAATGATGCACATAAGTCCAAAAGAAAAAAAAAGTAAAGAGAAAGAGAGAAAAAAAGCCCAAAAGACCAGCTGAGAAAGCCTAGCCCAATTGTGAGTCAGGGCAATGCCCTTCCACCAATCCAGATTTCCAAACCCGACTTTCCTCTATCCCAAGGCCGCCACAGAAGCTTCTGGAGGAGGATGGCACCGCAAGGGGAGAAAAGGCCAAAGATTCCGTCGCCGGCGACAAGAGTAAGAGTAGGCGCAAAAGGAACTCGGAGGCGTGGTGGTGCGCAAGGTGCACTGCTGTCAACAGCTAGCTTCAAAGGCCAACGGCGGCGATTTCCGCCTGGATCGAAGACAAAAACCGAGTGATGTGGAGGCATCACGGAGGACAGGGGAGAAACCGTCGTCGGAGAAAGTGAAACTCGAAGTGAATCACAGCTAGATAGGGATACGCGGCGGCGTACGGCGAAGTTGTATATGGCAGGAAGAGCTCCGCCGGGATCGAAGGCAGCGATAACAGAGGACCAACTGCAGCTTTCGACGGCGAACACGGTGGTCACGACCTGTCGTTCCAGTGCCTCATCAAGAACGTCGATCATTTCTCCTGGCTCACCGATGGAGAACCAGAACGGTGACGATGCTGGCCGAGCTATGGTGGCAAAATAGTTATTTTCCGGAGCCAAACTTACCGAAACCAGATCTGGATTGCATAAGGAGAAAGAGGAGATGATGCGGTTTGTGAAGGCGATGTTGAGATCGACGCGATGGCGATTGAAGGCAGGGGGATCGTCCAGTGCTGGATTCATCAATGTTGGACTCACCAGATCACTCTTCTTGAAGGGATTGATGACCAGCTCCTTCGATTTGTTGTTGCTTTCAGAGACGGCGAACTCAGATGTCAGATCGGAGAAATTGTGCTTCTGCGATTTCGTTGCTTCTTCCTCAACATTCACTTCTGGACCCAAAAAAGGTTGCACAGCATCTAACTGAGATGAGTCTCTGTTAGCCTTCTGTTTGAAGTTGCTAGAGCATGAATTGACAAAGATGCATGTGAGTTCCCCAAAATTGATGGTGGATCCATCAATTGTTGGCTTGATCAGCTTGATCGAAGTCATCGGAGTCACAGACATTGCATAAAGATCCGAGTCTCCGAAACTGCCGAAATTGAGATTGCAGTGGCTATCCTCCATTGCTGCAGATTCAGTTGATGGTTGTTGCAGTGATGGAACTGCTATGGCCTCCTCGTCTGTGTTGCTGGTGAATTCTTCATCACAGTTTGAAGCACAATCTTCAACGGTATCTAAAGCCTCCTCTTCCTCACTATCTGAATCATCAGCGGAAGCCTCCTCACGATATCGCTCTGATACCATGTGAAGAATCCATGGATGTGAGGGATAGAGATCATACTCATGGGAGAGATAGAGAGCATATGTATACTCATGTGGTAACAACGAGGCTCTATTTATAGAGCTAACTAACTAACTCTCTAACAAACTATTAACAACTCGTAACAAATTCTAACAAAAATATTTATACTCTTAACAGAGAAACTTATCAAATCAACATCAAATTTGGAATGAAACAAAAATAAATCAGAAGGCATGGAAATAATGGAATTTGTAAACCTTACCACATGCTACCTTTATACTTGAGAGTGTAAGGACCACTCTCGAGCGATCGATCGAAATGGCTATGAACCTTATGCTTCCCTTGGCCACTCTGATCAACGAGAGTGAGCTCGAACAACGCCCTCACATCGGTGCCGTCGCTGGCGAGTGCGATGAAGACGGAGACGTAGGAAGAGTTGTCCTCGGGGTTCTTCCCGTCGGGGTAGAAGTAGATCGCCCACTGGTACCCTCCGACGGAGAACAAATCGCTCGCAATGTGCTTCCCTACTCCCATTCCCTTCGCCAGAGAGTAACCTTGGATCACGAATTTGTGTGAACCGTTCACCGTTTGAGTCACCGAGCGAGAGCTCGTCGGCGATACAGCTGATTTCTCCGGCGTCGTGTTTCCGGCCATGGCGATGCTCTTCGCTATCACAATTTCATGCGATGCGATGACGGAAAATAAATTCAATTATTATCCAATCGGAATGGACGCGAATTAGCGGGAAAAGAAAATAGAAGGATTCGATGAGGAAAGGGATTTGCGAATCTGAGGAATTTGGAATCTAAATTTTGAATTCGATTTATATATATATATATATATATATATATATATATATATTGTTTGGGTTTCTATTATATTCTGGGAAGCGAGAGAGAGAGAAAGAGAAGTGGTGTGTTTCGACTTTCAGGGCTTACACGATCTAGATTCTAACGTGAGTTAACGACAGGGATATGAAATGTCAAACGTGCCCCTCGGTTTTACCCCAAGTCCGGCTTTTTGACCAAACTGGGTTCCTTTTAGAAACTATTTACCAGTTTAGGGTTGTTCTGAAACTATTTATCAATGGGGGGTCGTTTTGAATATTTTATTATTTTTGGGTCTGACGGGTCAAAGGCGCCACTGCAGTTGGCGTCTTTGACTTTAAAAAAAAAAAATTGAAAAGGGGAGGCACATTTGGCAGTGGCGTCCTCCCCCTGCTTGCTACAGTAGCGCTACTGTAGCAGGCAGCACCTTTTCCTTTTTTTTTTTTTTTGAATTTTGACTTTTTTTAAAAAGATAAAAAATTTATTTATAAAAAAACTCATTCACCAAATAATGAACTGAATTCATCAGATATTTGTACCCGATTCACCAGATATTTGTCCATACTTAACCAAAAAAATTTATTTCTCAAAAAAACTCATTCACCAGATAATGAACTGAATTCATCAGATATTTATACCCGATTCACCATATATTTGCACATACTTAACCAAAAAATTATTTCTCAAAAAAACCATTCACCAGATAATGAGTTGACCATATCTAATCCTCTAATCCTAATAAATGAACCCCTTCCTGATCAAGCAACCAACAAACAAAATAAATAAAATAATAGAAAATAATAAAATAACCAATAAAAGCAGACAAAATAATATAATAATTGAAATAAAAAAAATCCCAAATATTTGTGAGGCCGCCACCTCAAAGACTACAGAGAGGCACAAAAATAATAAGAATAACAATTTACACCAATAAATATTCATCAATTATTACAAGTAAAAAAAAAATTTATTTGGTGAGAGCATTGCAGAGTCACATACTGAGGGTTTGCTTACAACCATTTTGTCATTCATCTCCAAGAGCTACCACACAATAAAGGGAAAAGAAATCATTTTTAAAGTAAAAAACCACCGACTATTTTTAACATGAAAATACCACCTACTTACGACTTTGGATGCCTCATCGGGAGTTGAGAATGCAACAAATCCTGATCCTGATCCTCGACTTATGCCATTGCACATTTTTTTTTTTACAGAGATTGCACATAGTTAATTATAATGAAAAATTTGGAGGATCATAGGTTCACCTCCTCTTTTCTTTCACCAGATATTTACACATACTTAATAAAAAAAATTATTTCTCAAAAAAACCCATTTACCAGATATCTAAACTGGTAAATAGTTTCTAAAACGAACCCAGTTTGGTCAAAAACCCGAAAAAGAAAGATACTATCACGAACGTGTAGAAAAAGAAAAAGACCAGGGGAGGTGACCCTATGATCCTCCAAATTTTTCATTATAATTAACTATGTGCAATCTCTGTAAAAAAAAAAAAATGTGCAATGGCATAAGTCGAGGATCAGGATCAGGATTTGTTGCATTCTCAACTCCTGATGAGGCATCCAAAGTCAGAAGTAGGTGGTATTTTCATGTTAAAAATAGTCAGTGGTTTTTTACTTTAAAAATGATTTCTTTTCCCTTTATTGTGTGGTAGCTCTTGAGATGAATGGCAAAATGGTTGTAAGCAAACCTCTCAGATGTGACTCTCAATGCTCTCACCAAATAATTTTTTTACTACCGTAATAATTGATGAATATTTATTGGTGTAAATTGTTATTGCTATTATTTTTTGTGCCTCCTGTAGTGCTGAGGTGGCGGCCTCACAAATATTTGGGATTTTTTTTATTTCAATTATTATATTATTTTGTCTGTTTTATTGGTTATTTTATTATTTTCTATTATTTTATTTATTTTGTTTGTTGGTTGTTTGATCAGGAAGGGATTCATTTATTAGGATTAGAGGATTAGATATGGTCAACTCATTATCTGGTGAATGGTTTTTTTGAGAAATAATTTTTTTGGTTAAGTATGTGCAAATATATGGTGAATCGGGTATAAATATCTGGTGAATTCAGTTCATTATATGTTGAATGAGTTTTTGTGAGAAATAAATTTTTTTGGTTAAGTATGGACAAATATCTGGTGAATCGGGTACAAATATCTGGTGAATTCAGTTCATTATTTGGTGAATGAATTTTTTTATAAATAATTTTTTTATCTTTTTAAAAAAAGTCAAAATTCAAAAAAAAAAAAAAAGGAAAAGGGGCTGCCTGCTACAGTAGCGCTACTGTAGCAAGCAGGGGGGAGGACGCCACTGCCAAATGCGCCTCCCCTTTTCATTTTTTTTTTTTTTAAAGTCAAAGACGCTAATCCTGGCGCCTTCAAAGGCGCCATCTGCAGTGGCGCCTTTGACCCGTCAGACCCAAAAATAATAAAATATTCAAAACGACCCCCCATTGGTAAGTAGTTTCAGAACAACCCTAAACTGATAAATAGTTTCTAAAAGGAACCCAGTTTGGTCAAAAAGCCCCGAAGTCCCGAATGTGGAGAGCTGGAGCATGGTACTTCGATGTGGCGGCTTTTTTATTGGGCGTCCATTGATGATGTATCAGTACTTTGTCACACTAGAACCGTTACGGATAAGTCTTATCTTACGAAGTGGGAGGCTACTTATTATTTATCACCTCTATAGTTAATTATAAGTAAAAATAATTAATTTTATAATTATTAATAAAGTTAATTAATTTAATTATTTTGATTTATATAAAAAATTTATAATTATTAAATTATCTTGATAATATGCAATGCTCTTAAAAAAAGTAAAGGAAGACTTAATTTGATTGGTTGATTTTCTTGATTTTTGAATACTTATATTAAATAAAGTTGAGTTAGTTGAATTTTGTTTATATTTAAGTCAAAAAATATATGTGCTTGCTGCTTGTAATTGAGTCCAGAGGGAGTATCATTTTGGTCATATGACAATGAGATTCCTCACAGATTTGGATTTCATAAAATTGTATTTCCCTGAAGTTCCTATATTTATACAAATTTTGAGGGTGTTTTTGTATCTATTACACCAATAAATTTGACTCAAACCTACTTGACACAATTTTGCCTGACTTTAGGGAACTTTAGAGATTTCCAAATCTAGGGAATCCAGATCTGATTCCTCACATTAATTAATAAATAGCAAAAACATCCTCTAAATTAAAGAACCTACATTATGTGTTGGTCCCCGATTCGAAAAATATCTCCAAATTTGATTAATTTGATTGACTTTTTTCGATTTGAGAAACAGTTTTGCCTATTTCTTAATGTGAGACACCGACTTAACATCGTCCTACAATTTAAAGGACCAAAACAATGGTTCACTCGTTCATGAACTAATTCTTCATGAATTGAATATAATTTTTGTATGAATAATTTGATTAAGGGTGTAAAAGGACAAATAAAATAATTTTATTTAAACAGATAATAGACCATCGACTGTGAATGAGATTGAGAAATGTAAATGTGGAATAAATTCAAAGATATGTCTAATATGTAGTGAATATAGTATGAAATATTCAAGATTGAGTCAATTCAATCCATTTGATCAACAGTATGTTTGGTTTAGATTTTTCTAAACGCAAAATGGATTTCTCGCATTCCGAGGTATCAAAAGGAGCTTTTTTTCAAAGCTCAAATTTTGAGCGTTCATTAAACGTAGGATAGAATGCCATTTGCACCCAATGCAACAGTGAAACAAAGAGACCCCAAGTCATTTTTAAATGGAGCCAATAAGAACTCAATTAATAGTTTGCTAACTCGATTCAACTCGTTGGAGAGGCCAGTTATAGGGTGAGCAAGTGACACATATTACTCACGAGTGCATCACTTTTATAAACCGTTGATTAAAAAGTCTCACCGAATTCTATCATAGACTGTCTACATCAGATTTTTTTGTCTTTTTTTTTATACATTTGTTCTATCTCTCACTTCGGCCCTGTTTCTCAACACCAAATTCTAATGGCTTTCTTTGATTTTTCATGTCTAGATCATTGTTGCCATATTCTCTCGCTTTCTTTTATTTTTCATGTTTAGATCATTGAAGTAAATGAAGGAACATGCCTCAAACCCCAAGCTCTGGTTGGTCATAGGAATCGGAGTTGTCGGAGTCGTGGTTTTGGCGGAGACACGACCGAGATGATGGCAGCGAAACACCACCACGCGTGGCCAAGAGCCATTGTCACAGCCGTATAGCAGAGCCACCCAGACACCACTCCGTCAACTAGCACCACCGCGATTTCGTTGCGTCACGTCGTCAAGTCCCTACCACCTCGAGTCCGCGAACGGCAGCTCAACTCAGATCAGAAAGATGCCGCCTGTGTTGCCATCACGTCCAGATTGGACCGCCGCGCACCGCCCCGTCGTTCAGTTCCGCCGCGTGTACCACCGTGCTCACCCAGCCACAAATCCTTGTGCTATGATTTCCACTCCTCTGCAAGGTCCTGCAAAACCTTTCGCCAAACAAAACCTCTTGGCTGAGATTTGGATTTATAATAGGAAAGTATTTTTGTTTAGAACAAGACGATGGTGGGCGACGTTGAAGAGAATGCACCCAAAGAAGGGGAAAAAAAATCTGGTGTTGACAGTCTATAATATACTTTGGAGAGACTCTTTGATCCAGGTAAATAAAAGTGATGCATCATGAGCAATATGCGTCACTTGCTCACGCTAGAACCGGCCCTCGTTGCAGATTGCAACTTAGGTGAGCAAGTTTGCAAGCCCACCAGCTATTTTTTTATCCTTAAAAAAGGCCTACCATTAGGATAGGCTCTGGTGGACCCAAAGGGTCCCAGCGAGAAAGGGAATATATAAAAAAAAGGGACGATTCTGCTGATTGAATTCTAATACTTTATATAACAAGCATGTTTAGAAAAGTTAGAAAAAAAAAAGATTATGAACATGTTTGGGAAAGATTATAATCTTTCTCATTCAGCTTTTTTTTACACATTTCAACTGTTTTTAAAAAATTATTGAGTTTGGGATTTTAGCTGAATATTGTAAAAAGCTTTTTTAGGCAAATTGCAGCTGTTTTTTTACCATCTCCAAGGTAGGATTGTTTTGATGTTAAGTTTTGATTATTTTGCACTTACACATTTTCATTCCCGTAATACCCTCCCCAACGGCTTCAACAACCACATTTAATTTTACACCCGTATCCACCTTCAAACTTAAATCATGGTTGCTGTTTTTACTGCTACTGCAGTTTTGATTTAGGGCGGTATAGACAGAACCACGTGCTTGTAAATTTATCAGTGCTTCGTGTAATTCATATACATATATACTTTGTTGATCAAAACTAAAATATATATATATATATTTAAATTAATTATTGTAAAAAATAATATATTTTCACATGATTTCCATAATCATGAAAAAAGTTAGAAGTTTTATTCAATTTTTATAAATAGATAAAATTTTGATGACATGATATAACAAATCTAATGTTAAAAGAAAAACAAACATTATAAACAAATATCTTTATACCATTTTCATAATTTACTATGTAAAAGTGATTATTTTTGCATCACCCAAACGAAATAGATTATCTTAAAAATGTTTTTCAGCAAACATATCGAAACACAAATAGATTCTGATTATAGTCTGTTTTCAAATAATTGATTATTTGACAACAGATTATCAACTTAAGCTGACTCCATAGGCTTTTTATTTCTTTTAGAAAATAATGAGTTTTATATTTAAAATTTAAAAACAATGAACAAGGGAAATTTAGGTTACTTTATATTGAGGCAAGTGAATTTCACTGGACTGAATCATGAATGAGTTTAAATTTTATGTACCGTTGGTGTAAATATTTTTATATTGACAACTCATCAAAAATCATCTAATTAATGACTTTTTAGGTAGTTAGATTAGAAGTCAAACATTTTTAATGATGTATCAATTTTTTATTATTTGACAGTGTAAAAAAAAATTACAGTGTCAGTATATACCAATTAAATCCATTAGTAAATTATCTTTTGGAGATAATAATGAATTAAAACTAAAGGATGTTCAATAATATATCTTTTAAAATTATTAAAGTAAATATAAATATATTATTACTATTTTTATAAAACATATCATCACAATACATATTAAATACGATACACTAAGAGAAATTTCCCACCATTGAAATATGTGGGAGTTTGTACTGTTCTTTGGGCTAAACTAGGGGTGATCGCGGATTGGATTGGACTGGTTTTGAGCTAAAAAGTCATCTGATCCAATGATGAAAACATCGTGCGGTTTGGATTGGATCGGTTTGCTTCCTTAAAAAAATTTAATCCGATCCAATCCAATCAAATGCGGTTTGGATTGGATTGGATTAGATTGGATAATTTGGTTTTTGTCATACTTTATTTTTTTTCCTAATGTCAAGTGTCATTTCTACTTATTTAATAGTGGATAAAAGATAATCTTCATTTTAATTTGGGAGTTTGAGAAGAAAAAAATTATTTTTATTTTTTAACACGTTCTTTTATATTAATTCTCTATATTTACTATCACTTATCGTATTTTTTTCCTTGAATCGGCTACAAATAAATTGTAGCTAATTATTTTTCAAATTTACTTAATTGTTTTCCTATTTTTCATGATTACTCAATCAAATATATATATTATGCATCAAAACTTTTAGTAAAATATAACTTTAAGACATTAATATTTATTCTAAATAGTCTCATATATGTCATTCCAATAAAAATATTAAAGAGAATGAGGAACATAAAAGTATGAAGAATAATATTTAAGTATGAGTAATACTAGGGATGTCAACGGGGCGGGGCGGGGCAGGGCGGGCACGGATACTGGTTACCCGCTACCCGCCCCGTTGGATAAAAAATCCACCCGCCCCGTACCCGCACGGATACCTGCTTAACGGGTTCTTAACGGATTCGTGGGTTTTCACGGGTATCCGTGGATATCCATGGGTAGTTATGAAAAACAAACAAATCTGTTTTTTAATTAAAAAAATACACAAAACTTAAACAAACAACCACATTAATATCCTCCGGTATTTGAACAAAATTGCACCTACAAATTAATACATCACACTTAAAATATCCATGAAACAACACAATAGATGAAAATTATTTAGGAAATGATATAAGGACTTTGAGAGTAGATATATATAATAAAGGGTATTATAGTAATTAAGTAATGGGTGCGGGTATCCACGAGCACAGATAGTGTGATACCCGCCCCCGCCCCGTTTATAGACGGGTATTGGAATTGCCCGTTTATTTTACCCGTGGGTACCCGTTTAACTACCCGTCCCGTGCCCGTTGCGGATTTTATCCGCGGGTATCCGCGGGTACGGATAAAATTGTCATCCCTAAGT
Organism: Sophora flavescens; assembly: GCA_030762895.1. NCBI lineage: Eukaryota > Viridiplantae > Streptophyta > Magnoliopsida > Fabales > Fabaceae > Sophora > Sophora flavescens. The sequence continues at coordinate 206,888,214 of CM061065.1, read as the reverse complement.
AATACTATAATTTCAAAAATAATAATATATGTATATAATAGATCGGCATGGATTGTATTTCACTATAGGATCCAAAATCCGATCAAATCCAATAAAAAATTGCCGTTTTTTCGGTTTTCGGTTTGTCCGGTTTTCAATTTTTCGGTTTGGTTTTTACGGTTTGCATCGGTTGATGAACACCCCTAGGCTAAACTCCAGGCCTTGTTCCTGTGGGTTAAAAAAGTTGGTTCACCAAACAATTAAAAATACAAAATACTCAAAAAGGAAGACATACAAAATACTCAAAAATAGTAAAATTAGTATTTTGATTCCTTATCTTTATTTTAGTTTCATTTTGGTCCCTTATCTTCTTTTTTTTGTTGTTTTGGTCCCTTATCTTTTATTTGGTTTTCATTTTGGTCCCTTCCGTTAGTTTTGCACTAACGGCATTAGGTATCCACCGTGAGCCGCCGGAAACTGCCGCCGTCGTCGAAAACCACCGCCGGAATCTAGGTTTTAGAGAGAGAAAATATCTTTTTCTCTCTCTCCCCCCTTCCTTCTTCCTTCTTCCTTCTTCCTCCCCTTCCAACTTCATCCTTCTTCCTTCTTCCTCCTTCTTCCATCTTCCTTCTTCCTCCTTCTCCCTTTCTCCTCATTCTTCCTCCATGAAATAGTGACAACATCAATGGGATTTAAGGAATGGGAGAGGAAGGAGGAAGAAGGAAGAAATGAGGAAGAAGGAAGAAGGGAGATATTTTCTCTCTCTAAAACCCAGATTCTAGCGACGGCGGCAGTTCCGACGACTGATGGTGGTGGTTTCCGGCGACTTACGGCGGCGGACTGACAGAAGGGACCAAAATAGGCTAACGGTTGAAATATAAGGGCCCAAAATAAGCCAACAGTTGAAAGATAAGGGACCAAAACGACAAAAAAAAAAAGATAAGGGACCAAAATGAAAACTAAAATAAAGATAAGGGACCAAAATAAGGGTTTTGCCTTCAAAATAAAATAATCTGCATTGCATTTGGTACGTTTGTGTTCTTCAGAGTTCAATCACAAGGCAACAATGGATCTAGCTTGAGTCATGAGAGTAATAATAATGTGACATAATATTCCAAATACTTAAGACTATGTTTGGATGGAGGGTTTTGAAGGCAAAGGAAAGGCAAGACTTATCTATCATTTTTAAATTAAGGAAGCTATGAAATATTGTATAAAAATGAATAAATGGTGATTAAAATGTTATATGATCATCTATCATTTAATTCCTTCATTTTTTAAAAATCTAATACATATATATATATATATACCAATTAAAAAGAATAAAACTTATATTCTCTTTCATTCCCTTATAAAATTTGACTCACAAACAGACCCTAAAGCAATAAGAATAAAATTAAACAACCAACCAAGCAAGAGCTTTGACACCCAGTATTAACAAAGAAAAGAAGGCCATTTTTGTTTAAAAGAAAAGCAAATTTATAAAATCGATGTAAGATTCAAAACAATGGCATAAAATTTTTCGTTTTTAGTAAATAGTAGAGATGGCAAAACGGTTATGGCCCGTCGGGTCAACCTATATAATTCATTAAATTTGGCAGGTTGGGTTGTCATTCATAACCCACCAACCCACATTATAACCCGTCCCACCAAATCCGTGGATTGTGATGGGTCAACCTAAGGGTGTTCGCAGGTCGATTTAGTTCGAATTTACATGAAAAATAAATCTGAACCAATCAAAATCAATTGGTTTGCCCGGATTTGTAATTTTTTTGTCATGAAATCCGAACCAAACAAAACCAACAAAAAACGGGTTGATTCGATTCGGTTCGAACCCAAAAATAATATATATATATATATATATATATATATATTAAATATATTTAATATTAAATTACATATAAAAAATAAAATTTATTAAATATAAAAATATTAAACTATTAAAACATTAAAAAATATATAAATATTAAAATATAACAAATATTAAATATATAAAAACATATAAATATTAAAATGTAGTAATTAGTTCGATTCGGTTTTGTTCGGATCCAGAAACCTTGAATCCTTAAACCAAACCAATTACCATCGGATTTGGTTTGGTTTGGTTTGGTCCGGTTCGGATCTGGAAAAAAAATTCTGAACCAATTTAATTGGTTCGGATCGGATTCTCGGATTCATCAGGTCGAACCGACCAAATAAACACCCCTAGGTCAACCTGCATACAGTTCGGGTTGGCTCGTCGAATCATTATTCGTAAAGCATATCTCTAATTTTCTAATCCTATTTGTGAATGTCACGAATTGGATATAAGTTTTTAGTACTCTTATATGTTTCTTTTATTTTTTTGTTATTATTATAGAATATTATTTTTTAAATTTCAATATTTAAAATTCCATTAATTTAAAATTTGGTTCCATTAAAATGAGGTATGTTGGCATTTTCAAACACCCCCCCCCCTCCCCCCCCCCCCCGTTTTTTAGATTTCAATATTTAAAATTCCACCCTCCGATTTTTTAAATTTCAATATTTAAAATTCCATTAATTTAAAATTTGGTTCCATTAATACCGTAGAAGACACCATATGACTTAAAAGCATGCTATTTCTTGTATTGAGAGATAAAATTAAGAGAAAGTAAAAAATATATAAAGAATATATTTGTACGGTGTTGATGTTAATTTTAGTTGTTCAAATATTAATGCTCAAATAGAATCATGTTCCGTAACATTCCACTTTATCACATCATAGAAACTTGGAAAGCATGCGTGAATGTGCTGAACCGGTGACAAATGCATGTACCTTTCCCAATTTTTTTTTTATAAGGAAATTGATATCTAAAATAAGTAAGTAATAATAATTATTATTTTTGACAAAATATTCATCAATTATATGAGTATATAAAGATCTTAATTTTCATTTTATAATTCAAGAATAAATGCACTTTTAATTACTCATCTTATAAAATGGTACTATTCTGATGCCCTTAATGATGGGAGGGTATGGCTACCCTTTCCAATATTTTATTATTATAAATTTTTTTATATAGCTTTTATTTTTTATATGAAATTTTTATTGTTCTATCCATGATTCTATCTTACTGATCATTATCCTTATTAAGTCTATTTCCTTATTGTGACACCCTAACATGGGTCATCACATGGTTACCCGTTTGCGGAAATAAAACTTAATTTGCTGGTTGCTTTCGGAAAATAATGTTTTCTCAATGTTCATCCTTTCAAAATATGGTGATAAATTTTTTCTTTTTTAACCTTATAACAACAACAATGTAATCAAATCACATTTAAAAACATAATGTATATAACTCATACAACTATACTGCCTCATATGTCTTCACACCTAGATTATTATCAGTTTTATTCTGCTAAACACAATATATCAAAATAGGACCTAAGCTGGTCATAACTAACAGACACTACTGCCAACTGGAGCAACACAACATGCCTCGAACTAGACAGCCTTCTCCTTTTTGTAGAGATCTCATCCCTTGTGCGACTCTGATATGTTTGTAAGGGTGAGACGCCAATATATGGATTTAACAAAATAACTAAATGCTAGCACAAAAGAAGACACATGCACATATACATAAACATCTCAATTATAGCATACAGTTTATCAGTGGGTTTCACACCCCAAACATCAACATTGGAAAACTATGCATGAACACTTCTATCCATCGTCTAAACATTCACACTTAATCTCATGAGATATCCCAACGATCAGACTCCAGGAACGCAACCAGAATACAGGCCCACAACCAGAATACAGGCTCACAGCCAGAATACAGGCACGCAGCCAGAACACCAGGCACGCAACCAGAACACAGGCACGTCTGCCAAATGCATGGAAAACACTATGTTCTTGACGTTTTTCTTTGTGTTCGATCTTTTCTTGACGAAGCTCAAAATGGCTTACGACTCACACAGTTTTAACCTCTTTAAAACTTTCATTAAAACACAGGACCTCACAGTCCGAGTGCTCAATCACAACACCTCTCGACCTTGCAATCAGTCTTAGGTTTGTGGTAATAGAAAACATCTTAAATGTTTAAACACAATATACACCACGTATACAGTAGACACCAAGTCTACAGGACCTCAAAGTCCAAAGGACCCCAAGTCCATAACAACAAAGAACCTTAGTACCCCAACGTCTCGGTTACTAAGTTTAACACCACTTTCAACACGGTTGAATTAATTTTGTTTTCGAAAAATCTTTTCACATGGAAAATTCTTCAATAAAATCTTCTAATACTAAAACTTAGTTTTCGCAAGGCGAGTCACTCGAGATTTTAAACTTACTTAAAATGCGAATTGCCGTTTCAAGATACTCGCCGTCGACACTTTTCCAAATTTGCTGTCAATTATCACTTCTAAAGCTTTTTAAGTCAAAACTTAGCTTTTCCCACTTAAATAATTTTCTAGAATCATAATTAACTTATTTTCAACAATTAATTTCATAAAATAATTTTTTTATAATATTGCGGAATTTATTACGTGAAAATTAGCAATGCAAAAATATTTTCACGGTTTCGCTCTCATTGTGACTCATAAATTTTTTTTTATTACTAAATCATTAAAATAATAATATTTCTCTAAAAAAACTCATTGTTTTTCCAAAACAATATTTTCCACCATTATTATATTCCAACATTTCCCATAAAACATTGAATATAATTCTCACAACTTATTAAAGCTTTTATCTGATTAATCGGTTGTGCACTGACCACTGTCAGGCTTCTCAAACAAGACTCACAAACAACATTCAACAACAATTATCAGAATTATATCACCAGGCAGATCATGCATCAT